>JAHWFP010035890.1:0-30028 GCA_023313725.1 Lithobius niger
GAGCCAGACTGACACGGCCAAAAGGAAACGTCCATAGGCAGCATTTCCGTCTTTCCGCATTTCCGGCTTTCCGTCTTTACTCATCTGCACGTCTTAAATGCTGCCTCATGGACGTTTCCTTTTGGCCGTGTCAGTCTGGCTCAGCGGTAGGACCTTGGCCTTTGATTTCAAAGGTCCTGGGTTCGATTCCCCGCTGAGGCAGTCTGACATATAAGTCCAAAAGGCAACGTAAATAGGTTTGCGTCTGTATTTTGACACACCAATTAATTCGAGCCGTCGATTCTGTCCCGTTTTATACCCAAGCGGGCCAGGCAGAAAAATACGCTCTTGCCTGAGATTTTACGTCACGTGACGGCGAACTGGCGCGATCCGGTCCTAACTGGTTGAACAATAGGACTGGCTCGCTTACCCGGATGTTGACGTTGATCTAGTTGCCATGTGTGCATGGTAGCTAGTGGCGTGCAGCATCCATGTTAATGGCAAGGTACACCGCACGAGTGGCTAACTGCATGCATGTGCATTGCCATACATGTAAGCACGTTACACCCTAATCAAATGAGCTTAAAATCTATTTTATAATCTTCTGTTCTTCAAAACATTGTAACTGTCATTTAGCAGGACCCCGTAAGTTAGTCATCACTGACGAAGTCATTCTCACTGGCATTACAAGGGGCAGTCTAGTGAATATCAACCAATTAAATATACTATAGTTTGTCATGGTCGACTTCTTCTGTGGGAATGCAGGCAATTATTTAACGAGCTGGATATTTACCTTCCCAGTTTACTTCCCTCACGGTAGAACTTTCTCCTTCCATTGAATGATGTCACAACAAATTTTTGGATCTTTACTGATAACGGCCGTAAAAGATTGCTTTGCAAGGAATTGCAACCATCAGCTTTCCCAATTACTGGTTTCTTGTAAAAACATGTTGATGGGGTGATTAGTATTAGTCTCATCTTGTAAAAGGTATTTACAAATGTTCTGGTGTAAGACAATACCATTTCCACTCAAGTGTAAGTTACCAATATCAAGATTTCCAAATTTTTAAGCCATGAGTTTGCGTTCAACGATCTAGATTTTATCATAAAATATTGTTTCACATCTCCGAACTTGCAGGAAAAACATAAAACATCTTGATTACTCTGCTACCATATATGTCCCAGCCATACTTTATAGAAACGATTAACATGCCGTGGGGAGAGGCCAGTTTCACAGACCCCAGCCCGTTAGGGGAGAAAAAAGTCAGACAGTTTATTCGATATTTTTAAATGGATTTACTTCCAGCTTCATCAGAGCGTGCATCAAGAAATTCGGCGTCAGGATGCATCTTATCCCCCGCAAATTTTAAGCCTAACCACAATTATGGATTTTAACTTAAACTTGCGTACAATAAAATAACATTGTTTCAAATCACAATCAAGAATACAATCACCCATACTTGCAAAGAAGGCGATCGAAATTTTTTCATCCTGTCTTACAGGGTCCATTTTTGTTAACAAACGAACAAGATAACAACAATAAAACAGAATAATCTTCAACAATAAAGTCATTCTAACATATTGCGACATGACATTTTTAGACCCGTTAAAAGTACAGAAACACACTAATACTACTGTACCATGATTGATACAAAACATACACTATTAAGGGGTTCAGAGTCCAGAGACAGTCAGACAAATCACTGACAAATCACTGACATCACTGACAAATTTTAATGAATGTATTTTAGTACTATTATCAATTATATACAACGTGTTTCAAAAATAAGTACTGTATTTCAAAACAAACATGCACTGCACTTTTGATGATGTTTGTAGGAAGTTTTAAGGAAAGGCCTGTTTAATTTTTTTTGGTAATTGTTTGGTTGTTTAAATGTTGGCATTAGTCTTGATGTAACGTGATCTTGTTTGCCTAGATTGCTATGGGGTGTTAAGTTAGGACTGTATGTACAAAGTTAGGACTCTATGTGCAAAACCTGCGGCTTCCTTCACAATTTTATGAGTACCAAACTGCATTATTATCATTAAGTTAGATATGGCTGATGAGATCGGTAATGAATAATGCTTTATCGCACTATCATAGCTTTTGTGACTTATCTCAGCCTTGAGATGTCTCTGTACGTAGGTGGAGGGAGTTTTAAGTTAATGACATAGTCCTTATACTTACGAAGTTACATCTCTTTGATTAGATCGGTAATGGATAACAATGTATCACACCGTCATAGTTCGTATAACCCATCTCTGCCTTCATGTACCAAGATTGGTTTATACGCAATACTTATCAGGAATCCAGTTTATGTGCGTATGGCAGTGTTTTACGTGTGTTGCGCAAGAAACTTTCAGCAAAAGAACATAGCAGGTTTGTGGATTCACGGTCCATTCTTCATTGATGGATCACTAAATGCTGAACGGTATTTACAGCTGTTCCAAGACAAGATTCAACCATATAATGAAGAGGAAGTGCCGCTTGTCCATCGTAATACCGTATCACCATGATGGGGGCTTCTCCCTACTTAGGACGCAATGTGCGTGAGTAGTTGGATCAGACCTTTGGTGGCAGGTGGATTGGATGGGGAGGAGCAGTAGAATGGCCACCCAGAAGTCCTGATCTAACCCCTCCTGACTTATTCGTATGGAGCTATCTGAGGAACTGGCTAGGCGTAGCTGTCAAATAATTACACCGGATATGATTGAGGCAGTTTGGCGAAATCTTGATCGAAGGCTTCGCTATTGTACTGCAGCACAGGGCAGACACTTGGAAAATGTAGTGTTAAATTAAGGTGGATGTGGATTACTTTCTTTCCGATCCAGGAAATATCTAATGTTTATTTCTGACATCCGAGCAATGTCGGCGTTCATTTTGGCAATTACGTTGTTTATTAGGCCAGCTTAAGCAAGGTACATTGCACTACTACAGATACACTACACTTGAAAATATCAACGCATTTCAAACCTTTTTACTTACGTGTTCAAGCCTGAGTACATGATATTAATTAGATTTGACTAAATTGTGGACCTGGGGAAAAAAACGATCAAGGTACAATTTTTGCGTTTTTAAACTGAAACTGCTCTTTTGTAAAACCATGGGCGTAGAATCCATTGCTGATGTTGGTTTCGTGGTTTCGTGTTCACGCTGCAGCAGCCCAAAGAAAGGTGGCTTGGGGAAAGAATGATCAGGGTCCATGCATTTAGAAGGAAGGACGATCATCGTCCAATCGAGTGTTGGACTACGATCGTTCTTCCTCCTAATCGCATGGACCCCATCAGTAAAGTGATGCTCGTGAATGATCAGCGTGCATGCGGTCAGGAGAAACAACGATCGTAGTCCAATCATGTGACTGGCAACACCAATAGAGAAGCAGCGTGCCAGCAAGAGGAATTCACAATGGCGGCCCCAGTAAGCTGGCGTCATCCGCACGTTGCAATCGTTTGTTGTTTGTTTCGTCAGTTTTAAAGACATGGCAGACGTAAATACAGAAGAATTTTCGTCTCCAAGACCAACACAAAAGCCAAGGAAACGTCAGAGACGCATAAACAAAAATGAGATCGCTAAAAAGCAGCGTTTCTAAAGCCACATTACAGGATCTGATTGTAAGTGCTTGAGTTACAAGTGTTTTGAAGCAGTTTCTGTTGAACAGAGGCTGCAGATTATTCAATACATAAATTCTCTACAGACTAGGGACTTGCAGTGTTCTTATTTAAGAAGCTTAATTATCGTAGTGCCTGTGAAAAGACGACGACCACGCTTAGATAAAAATAATTCAGACGAATACCACGATCATTCCTACACGTATAATGTGAGAGTAACCATGGCAAATGAAGTGAAAACAATACAAGTGTGTCATAAGGGTTTTATCTCCATACACGGTATAACAAATCGCACATCGCAAACTATAAAAAAAAGTCATGCTGCAACTGGTACACCTCCCCAAGATGGTAAGCATGATTTTCGTCCACACAAAATTCCTACTGATGAATTAGATCAAGCTCGTCGGCACATTGAAAGTTTACAAGGTGTGCGTTCACATTACAGTTTTAAAAAATCAGAAAAGATTTACTTACCAGAGGAACTAAACCTTACAAAACTATACAAAATGTTTAAAGAAAAGTATCCTAACAGCACCATATCAGCTGATCGATACAGAAGGGTATTTAACAATGAATACAACATAAGTTTTGGACACCCTCGAACAGACACATGCAGTACCTGCGATGCTGGCAATGTTAAAGAACAACATTTATTGAATGAACTACAAAATCCATCTTCAAGCAAGGAAGCACTTCCAAAAGAACTAGCAAATCACAAACATGCTATGAACCTTCATTTATCAAGGGCACAAGAGTTTTATTCAAGAAAACGTTTAGCCAGAGCTAAAGCAGTAAGGAGTTCTGAACATGAGGCAATTACCGCTGAGTTTTGCAAAAATCTTCCTGTGCCCAATGTTACATCAAACGATGTTTACTATAAGCGCCAACTTTCATGCTATTCGTATAACATTCATGTGTTGTCATCAAAGGAGAGTTATTTTTACTGTTATGACGAAACCATTGCAAAAAAAGGTTCAAACGATGTTTCATCTATTTTAATTAACTATTTGGAAAATTATTTAAAACCTGAGGTGAAACATGTTCATATTTTCTGTGATGCCTGCGGTGGCCAAAATCGAAATATTACAGTTATGCGAGCACTTCATCATTATGTGACTGTGCAAAAACGCCTGGAGAGTGTGCAAGTAACCTTTCCAATCAGAGGATATAGCTATATAGCTTATTTCCAACAAGACAAAAACTTTGGGCTTATTAATCAAAAGTCGACAGTTTACGTTCCAGAAGAATGGGTTAGTGTATACGAAGCTGCACGTGAGAAACCGTCACCCTTTTAAGTTATACCTTGCACTCAAGATATGTTCTATCAATATGAGGATTTTCTCACGGCATCATACTTGGTTAACTGCCCGTTTGGTGTAATGATGAACAGAGAGTGGAAGTTCCATTCCGAAAAGCCAAAACTCGCCTTCTACCGTGACTCTTATAATGGTATATGGGAAATTGCTAACCTGTGGAAAAGGGGAGCAAAACCTTTTGGAAACATAGAGAAGTTGTACTGGGCTGTGGTTCCTATTTCCGTGCCTAAATATAAAGATCTACAAGTTTTAAAACAGTTTGTGCCAGAGAAACACCATAACTTCTATGATAGTCTATCTTCGTCGGGGAATGCACGTGATGATGACTGACTAAAATTGTTTCCTGGTAGGTAATTTTTTATGCTAACTACTTGTAAAGCCCTAATAAAAATAGTAATTATATGTGTAACCAGCTCCATGTACCAAAATAGATGAAAATAAAATGTATGTAGCTGATCAGAGTCTTGAAACACTACATTTGCAATTGCCAAAAAAAGCGAAAATGGACCTTTATCATTTTTCCCCCCAGATCTTCAATTGTGTAGAGGTTTCCAAGGTTTACGGTTTGGTAATCCAAATGCACTGCTATACATGAATATATTTGAAAATATCACTGCATTTCATAACGTTTCAGTTACGGGTTCAAACCCTGAGTTCAAGAAATTCATTAAATTTGACTAAATTGTTTATAGGCTTACAGGGTTTTCGGTTTGGCAAGCCAAATGCACTGCAATACATGAATGCGATTGAAGATATCATATCAAAAACCAAAAGTGGTTAAAGGGGCCGCCAAGTTCCGAATGGTTCTGCCCTTCAAAGGAGTGATATCAACAAACCAAAATACTCGCAAGTTATCAGCACCGCTTAATAGTTCGAAGGTTAAATGAAAACTAGAACATTTCTTCTTTCGGTAGCAATGTTCAAATTTTCATTTAACGTCCAAAGTATTATTCGGTGCGATAAAGTTGGCGAATGTGTTGGTGTGTTGATATCACTCCTTTGAAGGGCCGAACCATTCGGAACTTGGCGGCCTCTTTAACCAGTTTTGGTTTTCGATATGATATCACTCCTTTTTTTTAATTGTGTATTGACTCAACTCTACTACCGTGCAGATGTGTAATAAAGTGCCACTTCCACAAGTAATTGGTTTTCAACAATTTGCTACTATATTTTGCCTATAGGCCGAACCATTCTCAACTTAGTCACCTCTTTATAGGTTTTTGGTTTGGTTTTAATTTTGTAGTAATTTGCTTTATTTAGTTAATTTGGTGTGTTGATATCACCCCTTTGAAGGGCCGAACCACTCTCAACTGGCTGGCCTCTTCACCAGTTTTTGACTTTGTTATTACAGTTGGTTTATTTTTCATGAATTGGACGTGAATACAGTTTCTTTGCAACGTTGTTTAGATTTATCGTGATACACCAGTGTGTGTCTAGGCACACACGTCAGCATACACGTTCTCATTGTCCGAACTTTAGCCGTCCAATGAGAGGCGATGCCAACAATACTAACAATGGCTATAACAATATTTTAGTACTTACACGCCCTCCCACGCCATTCCTGTTACTCCCCCAGGATCCAATCCATAAAAGGTACGCAGTTTGTATTGTGCTGCATCCATTCGTCCAATTTCATAGCTGGAAGCCTTCCCCTTATCTCAGTATCGATGTATAATCACCCTACGGAAATTAACATGGGGATGAGCGGACTAGCTAGCCAGTAGCTAGTTAATAGCTAAGCTAGCTAGCTAGCTAGTAACTAGTAACACATTTACAACGTTATTGAGGGTCAGATTTTGCATTGAAAGAAGCTTAGCTGACATTCCTACACGAGTTAATTTTTGTGAGGTGGGTCGTTGCTCACGATTTCAACACAATTTAAGCTTTTGTACCGCATTATTATTTTCCCCCAAGTACCTGAAATGTGCCCAACTATGCTTCAAGATATAAGACACTGACGCAATGGCGTCGCGACACAATAGTTTACAACCTCGACAATTTAATTGTTGTGATGTTTGTTGCCTAAATTGGTGCGACACACTAGCATATGTGTATATCAACAAATTTCAAATCTTTTCGGTTACCGGGTTCAAATTCTGGTTTCATAATAAAATGTAGCAATGTAGCACAAAGTTAATGAGGCAGGATATTAGATGAGCTCACTAAGACTGTAGCTTGGGTACAGTAGGGGCCGTGCTCAACATTTTATTTTCTGGGGGGGGGGAGGAGAAGGAGGAAGGGCAGGAACAAATACCACATTCATTTATGTCGGGCTTTCCACTGGTACAATAACCTAAGGTGCACTCTATAAAACTGAACATCGTGAACATCGTCCTTTTATTAGGTCTATTACAGGCCTACATTTTATAGGCCTACGTCTTATTATATGCCTACGTCTGATATGCGTATTTTTCAGTACTTTATGAATCACCCTGTATATCAAGCATTATGAAACACCAGGTCAAGGGCCTTTGCTACTTAATGGCGTTTATTGCGTAAATGGCACTCTTTTATTGCTAACTGCTACTACTTGCACGACAAGCATTCATCCAATGAATATACACCAAAATCTTCCCACTCCACTTTCCATTTTGGGACTTTAGCACAATCACAATCACACTTTGAGTGTTAACAAAAATGGCGGTGCCTTAGTCGAGATGGTTCCTGCAAATGCATTATGAGCTTGTGAGAATTCTTTGGAGTGTTTCAGGGGTGAAAATTACAAATTAACAACATTTTTTAGGGGGGGGGGGGGGGGGGGGGAGCGCGCAAATGCGATATGAGCATGAGAAGTCTCGAATGCTGCTGCCAGAGCTTGAAAATGACAAATTACCAACCTTAGGGGGTCTAAAAACTGAAGGATCGTGCAAATGCTAAAAGAGTTTTCACATTATAAGAATAACGAATCTTTAGCTCCTGAAAAATTACGAATTAGCAGTATTAAAGGGGTCTGATGGGTGCAAATGCTTTATGAGCTTTCACATTGTGATAATGGAGAATTGCTAGCTGCACTCCTGAAAATGACGAATTATCAAAATTAAAGAGGTCTTAGGGATGCAAATGCTTCATGAGCTTTTTCATTATGACAATAACGAAATGCTAGCAGCACTCCTGAAAAAGACGAATTAGCAACATTAAAGGGTCAAGCGACGTAAATGCTTTACGAGGTTTCACATTGTGATAGCGAATTGCTAGCTGTACATCAGAAAATAACGTATTAGCAACATTATGGAGTCTGAAGAGTGCAATGCTTTATGAATTTTCACATCGTGATAATGACGAATTAATATCTGAACTCTTGAAAATGACGAATTAAGAACAATAAAGTGGTATCAGGGGTAAATGCGTTATGAGCTTCAACATTGTAATATGACGAATTGTTAGTCGCACTACTGAAAATTAAGAATTAACAACTTTAAAGGTGTCTAAGGGGAGCAAATGCTTTACGAGCTCTCACATTGTGATAACGAAGAATTCCTAGCTTCACTCCTGATAATGAGGAATTAGCAACATTAAAGGAGGATGAAAAATGCTAATGCTTTTGAAATTTCACATTGTGACCATTACGATTTGCAAGCAGTACTCCAGAAAATGACAAATTAACAACATTAAAGGGGGCTGAGGGGTACAAATACTTTATGAGCTTCCTTATTGTGATTACGACGAATCGCAAGCTGCAATCCTGAAAATTAAGAATTAACAACATAAAAAGGGTCTGAGGGGGTGCACATGCTTTATGAGCTTTTTCATTGTGACAATAACGAAAATGCTAGCAGCACTCCTGAAAAAGTCGAATTAGCAACATTAAAGGGTCGAGCGAAGCAAATGCTTTACGAGGTTTTACATTGTGATAATGACGAATTACTAGCTGCACTCTTGAAAATAACGAATTAGGAACAATAAAGGGGTATCAGTGATGGATGTGCTTTATGAGATTCAACATTGTCATAATGACGAATTGTTAGTAGCACTCCTGAAAATTTAGAAATTCCAACTTTAAAGGCGTGTGAGGGGAGCAAATGCTTTATGAGCTTTCACATTGTGATAATGAAGAATTGCTAGCTTCACTGCTGATGACGAATTAGCAACATTAAAGGGAGATGAGAGATGCAACTGCTTTTTGAGCTTCCACAATGTGATCATTACGACTTTCAAGCGTTACTCCAGAAAATGATAAATTAGCAACATTAAAGGGGGCTGAGGGGTGCGAATACTTAATGTGCTTCCTTATCGTGATAATGACGAATTGCAAGCTGCACTCCTGAAAATTAAGAATTAGCACCATTAAAGGAGGATGGGCGCAAATGCTTTATGAGCCTTTTCATTGCGACAATTACGGATTGCTAGCAGCACTCTTGAAAATGACGAATTAGCAACATTAAAGGGTCTGAGCGAAGCAAATGCTTTATGAGATTTCAGATTGTGATGGCGAATTGCTAGCTGAACACCAGAAAATAACGAATTATCAGCATGAAAAGGGGTCTGAGTGGTGCAAATGCTTTATGAGTTTTAACATTGTGTTAATGATGAATTGCTAGCAGCACTCCTGCAAATAACGAAGTAGCACATTAGAGGGTCTGGGCGGTGCATATGCGTTATGAGCTTTCGTTTTGTTATGGGAAATTGCTAGCTGCCCTTCTGAAAATGACGAATTAGCTAGCAACACTAAAATGGTCTCAGTGGTGCAAATGCGTTATGAGCTTTTACATTGTGATAATGAAGAATTGCCTGCTGCACTCCTCAAAATGACGAATAAGCAACATTAAAGGGGTCTGAGGGGTGCAAATGCTTTATGAGCTTTTTCATTGTGAAAATGACCAATTGCTAGCAGCACTCCTGAAAATGACGAATTAGCAATATTAATAGGTCTGAGCGAAGCAAATGCTTTATGATGTTTTGCATTGTGATAGCGAACGCCACAAAATAATGAATTAGCAACATGAATGACGAATTGCAAACTGCGCTCTTGAAAATTAAGAATTTGCAACATTAAAGTCTCTGAGCGAAGGAAATACTTTATGAGCGTTCGCATTATGATGGCGAATTGCTAGCTGAACACCAGAAAATAACGAATTAGCAACATTAAATGGGTCTGAGGGATGCAAATGCTTTATGAGCTTTTTCATTGCGACAATGACGAATTGCTAGCAGCACACCTGAAAATGACGAATTCACAGGGGTCTGAGGGGAGCAAATGCTCTATAAGCTTTTACATTGTGATAATGAAGATTGGTAGCTTCATTCCTGACAATGACGAATTAGCTACATTAAAGGGGGCTTATGGGTCCAATTGCGTTACGGTCTTTCACTTTGTGATGATGACGATTTTTAGGCAGTAATCCTGAAAATGACGGATTAACAACATTAAAGGTGGCTGAGGGGTGCAAATTCTTTATGAGTTTCTCATTGTGTTAATGACCAATTGAAAACTGCACTCCTGAAAATTAAGAATTAGCAACATAAAAGGGTCTGAGGGTTGCAAATGCTTTATGATCTTTTTTATAGTGACAATGACGAATTGCTAGCAGCACTATTGAAAATGACGAATTCCCAACATTAAATGATCTGAGCGAAGCAAATGCTTTATGAGCTTTCACATTGTGACGGCGAATAGCCAGCTGAACGCCAGAAAATAACGAATGAGCAACAAGAAAAAGGGATCTGAGGGATGCAAATCTTTCACATTGTGATAAGGACGAATTGCTAGAGCCGCATTCTTGAAAATGACAAATTCGCAGCATTAAATGGATCTGATGGGTGCAAATGCTTTATTAGCTTTCACATTGTGATAATGACGAATTATTCTGCACTTCTAAAAATTACAATTTGGCAACATCAAAGGGTTCTGAGGGGTGGAAACGCTTTATGAGCTTTAACATTGTTATAATGACGAATTGCTAGCAGCACTCCTGAAAATGACGAATTAGTACTTTAGAGGGTCTGAGCGGTACAAATGCTTTATGAGCTTTCACATTGTGATAATGAAGAATTGCAAGCTGCAGTCCTAAAATTAGGAATTAGCAACATTAAAGGGCTCTGAGGGGTGCAAATGCTTTATGAGCTTTTTCATTGAGACATTGACCAATTGCTAGCAGCATTCCTGAAAATGACGAATTATCAACATTAAAGGCGCTGAGCTAAGCAAATGCTTTATGAGTTTCACGATGTGATAGCAAAATACTAGCTGAACACTAAAAAATAACGAATTAGCTAAATTAAAGGAGTATCAGGGGTGCAAATACTTTATCACCTTTTACATTGCGTTAATGTTGAATTGCTAGCTGAGCTGTTGAAAATGACGAATTAGCAACATTAAAGGGGTATCAGGGGTGCAAATGCTTTATGAGCTTTAACACTGTGGTAATGACGAATTGTTAGTAGCACTTCTGAAAATGAAGTATCAGCAACACAAAGGGGTCTGAGGGTGCAAATGGTTTATGTGCTTTAACATTGTAATAATTACGAATTGCTAGCAGCACTCCTGAAAATGACGAATTAGCAACATTAAATGGGTCTAACGGTTGCAAATGCTTTATGAGCTTCCCCATTGTAATAATTACGAATTGCAAGCTACATTCCTGAATATTACGAATTAGCAACATTAAAGGGTCTGTGGGTTGCAAATGCTTTATAAGCTTTAACATTGTGATGGAAAATTGCTAGAAGCACTCCTGCAAATGGCGAATTAGCAACATTAAAGGGTCTGATGGTACAAATACTTAATGAGCTCTAACATTGTGATGGCATATCAGAAAATCACGAATTTGAAAACGGCGAATGTGAACATCGAAGAAGCAAGATGTGGTCAGGGACTATATAAATATTTCACAGCCTGATGAAGCAAACAAGGAGTTGAAAATTTGATGGGCATAGCAGAAAGTGTCTAGTTTGTGGACGTCTGCTTGTTTACTTTCTGAATTGAAATTTGGGAGTTTTGTCATGTTCCACAGTACGCCGTTTTTTGAATTCGTCATTAATCTTCGTTGGTAATATAGGCCACGATTACCGGCAAGTTCGAAAACGGAGATTGCGAACATTGAAGAAGCAAATGTAATCAGGGACTAAATAAACCCTCGAAAACCTGATGAAGAAAACAGGGAGTTGTTACAAATTTGTTGGACGTCACATAGTAGTATGGGTCTAGTTTGTGGAAGTGTGCTTATTTACTTTGTGAATTGACTTTTTCGGACACACTATAAAGCCTTTCAATTAAACTATTTTCTGACACGTTACACATGGATCTGTTACATTGATGGAGGTCATGTTTCATATTTCCCTCTCTCTGTGCCACCAGGTGCCATGCGTGCCCACCATGTTAGAGAACGCCAACCGTGTGAGTCTGCTTGGGGCTTGTAGACCCTCACAGTACCTGAGAGACATTGAAATGATAACATCTGCTGGTTACTCTTTCATTACAGCATCGTTTATTGCTTTGAAATCTTTTTTGACGTTTTTAATACCGGTACTATACAAGTAGTTTAAATTATTTTACTTCGTCTATCTCAATATTCACGATCGTTTGAAATCAATCCGTCTTCGGCCGCCATCGCGTCTTCATTTTAGATTTTGCGTCTCCTAGCCGACTGTCCGTAAAAGACACTTGCTACCTCCAATGGCTGTGACCTTGGCTCGCTTCACATGACGCGATCACTGGTCACGTGCCGCAAACGAAACAATCGTAGCTTGAATTACCAAAGGATTATCAACAAGGACTTTGAAACGAAGCAGTTGAAACGCAACTTTATTCGTGGAATAAGGACAGTGATGCAGAAGTTGATGACGTAGTTCAAAGCAGGCAAGGAAACGGAAATTTCCAGCTTTCTAAGACGACCAAAATGAGAGCACTGCATTACGTTAGTTACTACCGCTTGAACCAAGGGCTATTTTCAGCAAAAAAAATCAATTTCACGTCCCCAGAAGCAGAACTGTCTGCCACTGCCTGCGATGACAATTGTAAGAAAATATTGTCTGCAGCTAATCTGTTTTTATCATATGGTTAACCAAATATTTATTGGTTTTTATTGAATAACTTATCAATGTTTCACTCTATAGATATGGCTTTTCCACGAATGGAAAAGTCTCGTCGCGACGATTAAAAGGGTGTACACTGTACAGTAATGTACCTTTCAAGCACGAATTCACCACATGGACTGACGTACACCTCGATAAAGTGACTCACGTATTATTCTAAGCGTCCGGCACACGATGTCTAGCATTCTTTCCCGTTAAATTTACGGGTCCGGTGTGCAAACGGTTAAATATTTGTACATACCCTACTGCTGTCAGTTATTTGCTACCTATATCATATGGTCTCTTCTGAGTGTAACGGGAAGCAGCCAGTGAAAAATTTAAGAAGTTTGTTTGATCTCGTCATTGGGTAGCTGTCTCATTGGATTTGCGAGTTGTGCTTATGATAGTTCAGCATTGTACAGTAGCCTCCTCTATTTTTCTTCTTCTTGAGGAAGCTGATGGTAAGCTGATGGGTTAATTTGTGAGGAGGTACTGAAGTTTCGTGTTTGGAGAAATTGTAGTTTGGCCTTTTCTTACGCTCTTGTACGCCACCAGTCAAGTCAGAGAAATGGAGTGGAGCATGGAGTTGTGCAAATACATCGGATCACTTGTGTTTCCAAAGTTGCGACATGCACTTCTGGTGTCGAATTACGAGTGCAAGGTAGGAAGATGCTAGAAATTTTCTCGGTGGGGAAGAGTTTACTGTTTGGCCTAAGTGGTGAAGAAGCCCAAGTTGTAGATGGTGTCATTCTGGTTGAGTGTGATCTACCGTGTTGTCGTGGACTAAGCGAAGAATTCAGAAGTGTTTGGATCACCCATGTAAGATAAACTTTCTTCTCTGAAGGACTGTGTTGTGAAAAGAAGATCGATTGTTTGAGTTTGATTTGAGTTTTTAGCTAGGAAGCAAAAAACTGACAGCTGGGAGATTACCTTCAGACGATAAACATGAATGACTTTATGTTGTTCTGATTCTTCGAAAATTAGCACAAAGCGATGTTTGTACACAAAGTGGTTTGAATATAGGTCTAGAGTGTATTTTCTCAAGCTTAATTACCTGTCACATAGCTAAGCGATTAAGAGCCAAATTTTATGTGAATCATGCACTTCTAGAAAAAAACATGATATTTTCAGAACGTTTTTACTATGGTAAATGAAACATATTTCGATATGGTGCCCACATATATGACTTCCGGTTTGCCCTCATTATGTCATCAAAATGGCCGCCACATATTCACATATTCACTGATTGGTGTTAACAGCTGTATCTCGGTAACCAGCAGACCAATTTAGAGTTTCTTTGGCTCGTTGGAAAGATAATTTTGAAAGCCACAAATAAGGTCCTACAACACGTTAACAGAACTTGGATAGGTTAGGGGGTACAGCCCATATAATGTAAATTTTAAATGACTTTCAATAGGTGTTTTTTCTTTTGGATTAAAATTACGGCCAAACTAGGTAATAAAAAACATTCAGCCCTATTGGTAGGAATAGTTCACAATTTGTTCCATTTCCAACAAGTCCTAACAATGTTAAATGGATGGTAGCGTTGCTGAATTATTAAAGTTGAAGAATATGATTCACATCATTATATAGCATAGTAGGGTTGCTAGAAAGTTGAATAGTTCACTTTGACATGGATGCACAATCATGAAGGCTAACTGAGAAAAAAATAGCTATGATAGCAATTCAAACACCATCACCCCCCCCCCCCTTTTTTTGGCTATAACCCCTTAACTGAAATCAAAGGCATAATGTGAAGTGGAAACGTTCAGCACATAATTCTGGACATGAAATATGTTATCAATCTTTTATGTACAATCAAACATTGAATCCCAAAATCGTGTTTAAAGTACATCACCCTTAACTCAGTGAAAACTATTTTTACAATTAGTTGTTATCGTATTTTCGTGTTCAAAATGCTCTTGTGAGCTCTCTAATAGCCCGAAATGGGCATGCTTAGGATTTTCTGAAAAGATGAAATCTATTGTATCGATCCATCAATCCTAACCGAAATAATTAGCTTAGATAGGGAGCGTCTTAGGCCCATTTAAAGATGACGAGATAATGACATAGCGGAAAAAGTGTATGTTGATTTTCGAATTGAAAATAACTTTTTACAGCCCTCTAATCGCCAAAAATGGACATGCTTATGATTTTCTGAAAGGTGAGGATCGATTTTGTTCATCAATCCTAAAAGAAATTGTTTAACTTATATAGGAACCATCCAACGCCCGTTAAAAGATGCAGAGGTGATGACGTAGCGGTGTTGATTTTTTAATTTGAAGTGCCCTTGCAAGCCGTCTAATAGCCTTAAATGGACATGCTTAGGATATGCTGTAAGGCGATATACATATATATATATCTCCATCAATCCAAACCAATATTGTTTTGCTTAGTTATGGACCGTCCTACGCCAGCTTAACGGTGGTGCTGTAATTGGTGGAGCGTCTAGTTTCAATTTCAAAGTGCAATTGTTATGATCATATTGTATTTCGGCTAACAATTTCGGTTACGATTAATGGAAAGAATAGTTTCCCAACTTTCAAAAAATGCTAACCATGTCCATTTTGGCCTATTAGAGGGCTAGCGAAAGGACTTCGAATTCAAAAATCACCATGCACTTACGTTTGCTACGCCATTACCTCTTCATCTTTAAATGTGTGTAGGATGGTCCCTATCTAAGTTAAATAATTTCGGGTAGGGTTGATGGATAAATAGGTCCCAACCTTTTAGAAAATCCTAAACATGTCTGTTTCAGGCTATTGCAGGGCTCACAAGTGTAATAACACACAATGTCGCATTCCAGAGGCCCTAACACTCAACCTGTGTGAGTTGTGCTATTTTGCCATGGGACTTTTTTGGTTAGACATGATTTTGTCTGTCCAACAAGCTATTAAAAATTAAAATAGGTTTACTGTTATAGAGAAACACATTTTTAGGGTGGACTCATGTAGCGGCAATCTTTGATGATGTAACAACACTAAACCGGAAGTGACGTCAGTGGCACCATATCAAAAAATGTTGTTATTTACCTATAAAATACATTTTTAAAGTTTCACGTCTTTTTTCGGAAGTGCATGGTTTTTGACCTTAGCCGCTAGACTAGTATTCTAATAGTTCATCAGACAGTGTCTTACATTTCCTGGGTTTATTCCATTTCATTTGTCATTACTTTTCGTAATTAGTCTACGGGCAATTAACGGAAGAGTCAGGCTGTTTTCTCCCATGCCAATACCCATCCACTTAAAAACAAACCTTTGATTGTTTAACAAATTCGCTACCTATTATTCACAATCTGTGAAGACAGCATGCCCACCTCACGCCTGAAACGCTTTACAAGCCAAAACGTTCGTTAGCCTACAAATATTGTTTCTAGTTGCCACCGCATATATCAATTACCTGTAATTTTAGCAATCTCTTCTGAATGTGATTATCCCTAGAGAACCTGAATTGTTTAGATCCAACCACCTGCCTAACCCCAGTGCGGATGCGTGTACCCCTCCATAAAAGCGACAGACCCAGCAACACTGGCATCTCTCTTTCTCCAGATGTCACTAAAGTGGCTGTGGCAGGTATGAAAATACGGCATTTGATGGTTAAAAGATTTCTCTTGGCACGGGGTTTCGTTAGGACCCCTAGATTGATTTCTGAAGTGGTGCCACGAAATTCGTCCCTTAGGGCCCGAAATGGCGGCGATCTTTAAAACTGGCCGCCATCATCTCCCCCAAAAATGAAAACCGTGGAAGAACCGTTAGTGATACACTAAACGAACGAGATAAAAGTTGTTTGCAATTATGTTTGTAATGTCATTCCCCTACATTTTTTTCATATCTCTTACGTTTTCGAGAAAAAATGGAATTTGGGCCGTTTTTGGCCAATTTCGGCTAAGTTTCAACTTTCAACTGCTGCTGAGTCGTTTCTAATTCAGATGGTTGGCTCCAATTAGATTCATTCGAAAGGTGGGACTGTCTTCTTTGCAACAAGGGTAGTTGAAAGGGTCTACGCCTGTCAGGAACCGAACTACGGCCGTTTTCTAGGTAATGGTTTCAGAGTTACCGTTGGATTTTTTCCTCAATTTCAACTTTCAACGTATATTGTGACGTATATTGCAGCAGCAGTTGAAAGTTGAAAGTTAGCCTAAAATTGGCAGAAAATGGGTAAAATCCATTTTTCTCAAAAACAACAAGAGATATGAAAATAATGTATGGGAATGACATCGTAGATTACATAATTGCGAACCAATTTTATCTCAACCTTTTTTGTGTATCACTAACGGTTCTTGCACGATTTTCATTTTTTTTAGATTAATATAATATTATAATAATAAAATTTGTTGCGACAGCAACGGGTCTGGCAAAGACCGGGGGTTCACAAACAGCCAGCCCTGGGAGTGGTGTACACAAAATGGCCTAGGAATGGTGATCAGTATGGGGGCCATTTTTAAAGATGGCTACCATTTCGGGCTCTAAGTGACGAATTTCGTGGTACCACTTTTGAAATCAATGTAGGGGTCCAAACGAAACCCTCTGCCAAGGGAAACCTTTTAACCATCAAATGCTATATATTTCACTTTTTTGTCATGTACCACGGCCAGTACTATGTGAACAAAGCATATCGATTTATCATGTAAAAGTTTCTACATTGGCTAAGACCGTCTGTTGTGGGAGCCAAAAGAGCCTTCTTCAGCTACCAATTTGGCGATGACCATGACTCATCCAGCACGTGTTTGGACCTTTGATCACCCAGCACCTTGCTCACTGCTCCTGCCGGGATTGCCGTCGCCGGTGCTCTCTCGTTCAGGCGGCCACCTCATCAACTAAAAGCCCCGCTCCTCCCATGCTTCACCGAACTTAATGAGAAGAAATTGGTGCCACCTACCGAGAGTTTTCAAAGCCACCTTCACGATTATGTCCTCTTCTCGGTGAATGAACAAGGTTAAAGAAACACATCAAGTTCATTCGTCATTCTGTCAACACATTGCTGGGTCTCAATCTACTTTAGGAATACAATTCATATCCGGATCAGGCTTGATCTGTCGCTACATTTGTATTTTCCCTGGACTGCCGTTTGTGTCGAACGAACTGTCACCATATTCTGCCATTACGGACTTCTGCTGTTTTCCTTATTCATTCGAAGTACATTGCAAATCTAAGATCTAGATTGATTTGTTGATGCGTTTGTATATTTTTTTGACTCACCGTCTTTGAATATTGCCTACCTCGACTGTTGCACTGCTTACTGCTGCAACCCACCATCATCATCACAGGCTTGTGCGAGATGTGATGTGAACAGTCGGCTTTCACATTTCCGAAAGCAGCTATGACCCCGACACTCACGGATGGATCGTTGTGTCTCCCAGCTGCTTGTCTCAAACTCCATAACTGCTGCCCGATTCAGTTTCTCGAAGCCCTACCGTCCATAAGCGCTTTTCGCTACGAATTTGACGTCACTCTATCCGCCATTCGCCGGGGGATCTGCACAGCCATTGTCCGCATGCTCCACCATCAGCCGACACCATGTAAACGGCCTGGATGCTTCAGCTGACAACGCATTTCAGACCACCCGAAAGCCAAATTTTTTCGACTCACCGCATGCCTTGTGCGCGCCATTTGCCAAATTGACTCAACTCCTCTGCCGCCACCTCTTTGCCTTTTGGCTCTTCACCATTGGCATCTCCCTCGTGGTGGCCATCTCTTCTTCCATCAATAACTGCTTCCCTGGCAGAAAGGTCTACCTCCTGGCCATCGGTCTTGCATCGCTGTCTGCCATCAATACACCTCGTTCTTGACCATTCACGCTGCCATTCGGAATGGGATCATCTTCTCAAACTGCACAAATTCGTAGTTCAGGATTTATCTGTTGTTGCGTTTGTTTAGCACCGTTTATTAATTGTTTCGGAGCTTCAGTGACCTTTCATGAACCTCAATCCCCCCCCCCTTTCATGAACTTCGGCTTTTCAGGTGAAGCAACCGTCTGCCAACATGTGGGAACCCATTCGCATTTCTTCACTTATGTTCGTCGACAACGACAGAAAAAATTAACATCGTGGTTTCCTGGCACAACAACAGGAAAACGACAGCGCTGTCAACGCCGCCAGCAACACTGACGGCCCATCCGAAAAGTTTCCCCTTTCGGTCCACGTAAATGCTGCAGAAGCAGTAACAATCTGCACACTATTACCACGTTTCTTCTGCTCCAGGCCGTTAGTGGCTTCATGGCTTACGGCTGGACGAGCATCAAATTTGCTGCTCCAGGCCATAGGGCTTTTGGCATGGCAACAATAGGAAAACGGCTTCTCTGTCTGCACACCAGTGACGCTGAAAGCCTATCCGAAAGTGGTCCACGTCAAAGCTGCTGCAGTCACATAAATCGACGTCCACCCTCCACAATTCGGCTGCTCCAGGCCAGCTGGCTTTCAGCACAGCATCAATAAGAAGATGAAAGCATAGTCTGCACCACCCGCGACCCTGAAGACCAATCCTCCCCTTTCAGTCCACACGAAAGCAGCGAATATCACAGCAATCAACTTCTGCCCACCACGATTCGCACGTTTCAAGCCAGACAAATGAAAACAAAAATAAACCACCTAAGGCGGAGGCACTGATGGACTTTAAACAAAATGTGGTAGGAGGAAACTAACTTCATCACCTATTTTTGAGAGATAAAAACATCAACTGTTTGCTGCTGTCCACTCAGCAGTTTGGGGTACAATGCAAATCCGCACTAGGATTAGTCTGTCGCTGGATTTGTGCATGTTCCGTCTCGTCGGTCTTTGAAGATAATCCTGTCAACATGTCACAGCTAATGGCTTTTGCTGTTTCCCGTCGTCCCTCTCGGATCAAAATGCATATGTCGGATCAGGTTTGGTCTGTTGATGCGTTTGTAAATTCTTAAACTCGTCTGTCTCTGAAGACAGTCGTCTCATCATGTCTGCAAAGTAACAGCTTTGCTGTTGAACTTCAATCTTGGAGAACACAATGCATTTTCCCAGATTAAGCTTGGTCTGTAGATGTATTTACCTTTCGAGTTCTGAACACTCTCTGAACATAACAACTAATCAACTCAAGGGAAGGTCAACAAGTAAAAAAATGTAACATCCATGTCAACACAACATCATGGAAGTCGAGTGATGTTTCACATCACCTAAGGGTGTTCGTCCGGATTATCTTCAATACCACCGATGTTTCTCAGGCATCCTTCTTACAAGTTTCAGAATCCACCTTCAAGTCAACTGAGCATTGGAAATTCCACCACCTCTAACGCAAGATTTCGGAAATTCATTTGGTTTTCCATGCGCTCTACTATACCAGCTTAGTACATGCACCAGACACTTGACCCATCTCACCTCATCACCTCGACTCCCCATTGCCACACATTTTTTCTGGACAATTTCAAAGCTTTGTCAAGGACATACATTCACCCACTACCAAACCTTATTGCTCCAAAACCATAAACAACATCCTTCTTCAATTCTCTCAATGACAAAAAGCCTTCCGAGAGACATGTCCCTGAATCGCAATGAGATGAATCTCCCTACGTCAAGAATTTCACTACTGTCCCTCAATGACTCACTCCATCAGTGTCACCTGCAGCAAATTGTTCCATTTGTTACCTTCCACAGGCGTCATGTAGTTCCCAACTGGCCTCTTCAAAATTATGGATTATTTTTTGTATAATCTACACTTTCAAAGGACACTGCCTTTTCTCAACAACCACGTGACCCTAAGCAACCGAATTTGGATAATTTTCACCACAAGTTTGAAAAGTAGAGACTCGTACATTCCCGATGTCTTCAGTGTTAATTTTTCCAAGAGGATTAGATTCTCTCATGTTGGTATGTAACGATCTTTCGCAGACCAATCACCTTCACCCTTCTCATGTAGTGGTTGTTGCTACGACGGGTGGTGCTTTAGCAGAATCATACTCCTGGTGTATCAGTTTCTGTTTTACTTAAGTTACTTTTTAGACAATTGTCGACTTTTAGATCAAGCATATATCCTAGCAAGTTACTATTACGTGTATAGAGAATGAGCATCAAAGCCTTGGCTTTAGTAATTAGGTCTGGGTGTAAAACTACCACCACGGTCGGTGTTAACATTACTAACAATCATAAGTTAATAAAATATCTAATAATAAACTAACCTAACTCTAGCCGAATAATCAAATTAATCTTCAAGGCGTCTACGTGCGTTTTCAACTCTTGGTTTAATGACAACAGTTCAAGTTAAAACATTACAAGTATACTTTTACAAGTTTGTTTCAGCAATTGGAATAGAAACACTCTTTCATGAGTTTACATAGATTTTGAATAGAACTGTGTGGGGATGTCTGGCAACGAGACGAACGATCGAAGGTTGTATGCTCTGCAAATCGATGTTTATTGCTGCTACGACATGAACTCGGCTGCACTATAACCTCTTTCTCCTCACACTCTGTGTGTTTACTATGCGAATGCACTGACGGGAGGGATCTGGAGCAGGAAAGGGGCTGTGTGTGGGTGATCTCTCCCTGACATGTTTTCCCTCTCCAAAAACGAGGACCCGGTGTTACATCATTTCAATTTAATGTTACAATTCCATTATACATCAGGCTTTTTCGAGCATTTTTCTTGATTGTTTTGTGTTGAAGAAAAAACAGAAAAGAAAATTCGAGAATTAGGTCGTTGCATTTTCAGTGGTCTAATTTCGTCTTTGCTAGGTTTCTTTCCATTTTCTATCCACATTCTGACCTAATTAAAAACTACTGTTCGGGATTACAACAACTGTAGGCATTATGAGAAAAGTTTGGGGCATTTATTTCGTACGTTCGCCCCTTTGGATTATTAATGAAATCATGCTGTTGGGAGCCTTCATTTCGTTTGCCTACTCCCTCCTAAGTGCCCATACTTTGTGCACCAGATTGTTTGCATTAATTTCTCGAGTTTGCGTTGAAATCCAATAACGAGTTCTATTCCGATTTGTCCCCCGAAATTTTAATTTTAAATTAATTCACCAGTAAAGTGATGAAGCCGTTCACTTGACTCCCCCACAGTTGCACCAGTGTAAGATAAAGTCGTGACTTGTTGTACGTGACAGATCTCCCCACTGAATGAATTGCGTGGGCTGTGATGTACATACGTAGACCATTGTAGGCTCCATCGTCAGTTTTGTTTCCCCGTCTTTCCCCAAAAAATTCACCTAAAGAGTTAAGTTTACTTATATACTTTAACTAATGTCTCACGGATTTTACTGACTCCCATACAAGATGGCGAACATAGCTGTGCATGTTATCCGTTTTTTTTCTTCCATTGGTTGATGTATGCTACAACTTGGACCTTAATCCTTGCCAAAACTTTGTTTCCTAGAATTTGCGCTTTCGGTTAACATTCAACTTTCATTTGTCACAGACCTCCGCCAACTCCAAGCAGGGAAGAAGACGAAATCCACTTACATTCAAGGCACTAGGCTCCCTCACCAAAGTTACTGTCTGTGGCAGTTATTTTTTAATACCATTTTACTCGCTGCCACAGATCAGTCCCAGTTATACCCAAGTACAATTTTTAATTCCTTGCTTACCTAGCAGAGAGAGGAAAAACCCCGTTTTCTATTTTTAATCCCTTTAGCATCAGTGCTCTCTCCCTGAGTGTGCATTATAAGTGGGCAAGAGATGCCTAGGTGAGCATTTTACTCTAGATCACACTGTGTGCACCAATGTCAGATCGTGAGCATACCTCGAAGACCATGTTTAGTTTTTAAGTGCTTTTTACCCTATTTCAATTTCCTGAATGCCAGTCTAATTCTTAATATTAACGAGTTTGAAATCCCCTTTTTTAGTCTGAATGAAAGACAAATCGCCAGAGCCAGTTTTTTGACATGCGTATATTGACCTGCACAGTTGTGCACCCTGTTTGAGCAACTAGTGTACTCTTATTCTAACCCTTTTCCTCTGTTTGTTAATCACTGGTTCAGCTCGCCTTTCCCGATGTGCTCTCGTCCTGACATTAGTCCAACTTGTCTAGCTGAACAGATGAGGTTACACAAATTCGTTGGTTCTTTTGCTCACGTTAGTGCTTAAATAAAGGTGATGACAGTTACTGATATGTGTTAAAAAAAACCCTGAATTGTAAGGATTTGGAGCTGTTGATCAGGTTTACTCTTACGGTTGAGCTTAAGTAAGTTGATAACCGTTGCCTAAATATAATGAAAATAAAAAGAAGAAAAAACCGTAATTTGTATTGTTGGTCTAAGCTTTAGATTTCGTTGTGGCTGTCTCCAACCTTTTCCTCCTCTCATTCTTTATTGTTGCAGTTCTTGTGCAGTCAATTGTTTATTAATGTAATTTTATTTTGCCGCTCTTTCGGCTGTTATTTTCCTGGGACTTGATGTTTGTCCGTATCATGCACTAGTTAGTCTTGCTTCTGGTCATGTAGGGAATCCATTAGTTGTATGAATGACCCGTAGAAAAGGCGGTTTTTTTTATTGCCACATCCACTTCTTGTCTTTCGCGACTGATATTCGCGTGAGTGTTCTCAGTAGGCCCATTATTTGCCAGTGACCAAAACAGTTGGCTGTTATATTCGGTGCTGGCGTCCACTGCGTATGGATTCCTCTTGTTGGCATTAGTAGTTTTCGTGATGGTTGCTATTTCGTTTTGGACTGTCATTTCGATTAACGGCATTTGCCACTTCATCATCGATGAAGTGCTATCTATTTGCATCGCATGACTGCTGTCTCGTATGATCAGCTACGCTGTGAGATGATCTAGACTTGATAGGGCCACAGTGGCAGGTCTTCGACCCAAAAAGGAGGTGAACATGCGGAGGGAATGGCAGTACCTTAGTTATGCAGTATGGAATTAATTGGAATTGAGTTCTTGAACTTGAAAGTATTCGTCCATTCCTTTAGTACTTACATGCTGACACACACGGCTTTTTTTCGTGCAGAGGAAAAGAAATGCACGGTCTACTACTGCTAACCCATTTATCATTCCTAACTCATTGCTAAGACCTGTGGCTTAGTCCAGTAAATTTTAAAATGATTCCATTTAAAATGGCATGACTGTCTACATGCTTACCTGTGACTGATAAATTATAAACAGTCGTTGCTCTGTTTATAATGCCGGAGTGATTTCACACTATAGTCACAGTGATTCCACACCATTGGTACAGCTTTCGCTTTGTATGATGCTTGTACGAAACGATGATTGTGGATATTTGGGAAAAAATTGGTTTATGCGTAACAGTTTGTCAAGGAACATTTTCATTACATACTATTCAAAATCCCAAACAAAAGCAGGCCCATAGCCTATAATAGAGTAAATAAATACGTTTTATTGCCGTCGAAAAGATACATTAACTGATTTATCTAACATAGCAGTTCCATCCTATTAACAAAACTAAAGGGCGACTCAACAAAAATGTTATTGACAAACCATGGTTTAACTCGCCATCTTATAATGCCATAAACTTGACGGAAGTCACAGGGAAAATTACTGCAGTGTACGTTACCAATGATAATCCCAGCAACGTGAAATTATGGTGCAACGTAGACTTTGGTGTCTCCCAGTCCGATACTTCCAACCAAATTTTTCTGATGAAAACTTTTTGGGTTTGGTATCTCTGTAAAGATTTAAAAAATGTGTAAATAAAAACTTGTAATGGAAATTAAAAAACTACGACTTTTTCGTGTCTAGGAAATAACCTAAAATTCATCCATTTCTACCTTCAAATATCAGATGTTTAATTATAGGTCCCGCAAATTGTGGAAAAACTAACTTACTGTTTAATTTCATCTGTAACGAAAAATGGTTCAACTACGATCGGTTATTTATTTACAGTAAAACTTTATATCAAGCAAAGTACAAAGCTTTGCAATCTATATTTGGCGAAATTGAGAAAAAAATTGGACGGAATGTCACATTTTTTCACGATTCGCAAATAGATTTAATTCCGGCCGAAGAACTGGACCCAAAATTTCGAAACCTTATTCTTTTTGACGATTACCTTTTAGACAAACAAAAAACATCGAACGTTACTTTGCTCAAGGGCGTTATTCAAATGCCGATGTTTTTTTTATTGCAGCCAGTCCTACACGAGAATTCCTAAACAAGTTGTTAGAGACAATGCAAATTTATTAATCTTTTTCCCCGTGGATGAGTTAAATTTAATACACGTTTACGAGTATCAAGTTGTTCCTGACATGGAATTTTCAGACTTTAAAACGTTGTGTAGAACATGTTAGAAAAAGCCTTATGGGTTTTTATCAATTAAGGAAACGTTAAACAAGGGTAGATATAAACGTTCGTTTTGCCTATTAAAGAAAATAATGGAGACAATTGGGGACTGGATCGGGTAAATTGACGACGATGATGATAGGCTCGTGAGTTTCTCTCCCAGGCCTGAGCACATTTCCTCGAGCAGCAACCATCCGTGCTTGGATTTTCCACACGTTCTTCTACTGGGGAAGTTCTTAACGTTGCTAGTGATGGGCTTGGCGTTGGGATTGGTGATGAGCTAAGCATTACTTGAAATGGATGGCTTAAACGGTGCACAACATATCGGGTTATGAAGGGGCGTTGCTGTTTCTAGAGGGTGGCATTTCAACATCTGTCTTCTTCGTTCCTCCTGGGGTAGCAAGGGGAACATCGGTGATGTTGGTGGTAAATCTCTTATTTTTCCATGGGTTGAAGTTGTACAATACGACTCGCCACCATTTTTTGGAGGTTTCCAGTTGTTGGTCGTGTTCCAATGTCTGAGTTTCTGCTGCAGTTGCTCCTTCATCCTCCTCCTCTTCTGACGACTTGATGTAGATTATTTCCACGCAGTTATCTTAATGATCTATGGATGTACCGGGATGATGTTTCCCATGACTGGCGGCACAGAGTCCTCTTTTGGTTAATTTCTTTGGTGGCGACCGTGGTACCTGCTGAAGTATATTATAAAATGTTGCAACTGTGACCATCACCTTGCATCCTCGGGCTTTGATCATGGGCTTTGCCATCATCGTCGTCGTCCAAGTATTTTTAGTTTAATTCGTTTTGTGTCATTCTCCTCTTCCTCTTCATGGACTGCCTCGTTTCTGCTGCTGCCTTCATTGTAGTCATTATTTTTCTCACAATAATATACATCCTCTGATTCGTACTCTCCCATGGCAATGTCTGGTGGCTTCATCCATGGCAATGCTTGGTTTTGGCATTTGTAGCTATGGTTTGCTCAGACATCCAGTGGGTGGCATAAACTGTCAGTAAGTGATCTGGGGTGGCGTCTGAACCAATGACAAACTGCTGAGTTGACCATGGCAGCATTGTCCTCAGCGGCCAATGGCTACCCAAGACTGGAATTCTCGACATAGTCTTCTGGTCCAACTGCCACTCTGGCTGATCTGATGTTTGTGGTATTTGGCATTGCTGACCCTCTCTTCCATGTTGGTCCTCCTTACGATGAAATCAGCTGTGTTCTGCATTCTTTCCGTGAAGAAATCCAATTCTTTGCTTTTCGTGTCACATTTGCCAGTGTAGCCCATTGGAGGTTCAGAGAAACTTATTGTGTCTTTGTACTCGCTTAGAGTCCAAACCTAACACAGTTGCTGCCAAGTCTTGCCGGTCATGGATTTTTCTACCACGAAGTTGCTGGGAAATTCTTCCATTGGTGCAGCCGTTGCCATCCTCCTGTCTGCCCGTTTCTGGTCAAAGAGGTGATCCGCATATGGTGGGTAGGGCATTATATAATTATGGCTGCACGTGAGCACTGGACATCGATTCTTCCCAAATGTATACAAGATAGTGAAGTAGTGTCAAGATGGTGCAACCTTGTGCAATACCCACGTAACCCACGCCTGAGTGTGTAGGTGTCGTGATGCCATCACATGATGCAAAATGCATCAATAGAGATCACGAGTACAGCAGCTAGTCGCGGGATCAGCTAGCTACCAGTCTGGGAACAACAGCAGGTTGTGAAGGTCAATGGGGTGTAGACGACCAGACACAGCAAGTCATCGTCCGTTTTGTGGTTTTTGATAAAACCGTGTGCTACTGAAGCGAGAATAGCATTTGGCATCAGAGATATGTGGGCACGACAACAAAGCCTGCGGATTGCACCTGGTATGCTGTTTCCAGCCAAAAACCCAATAAATGGCAGAATATGCATGGTAAAGCACTGACTTGAGGTTAGTGGGATGGAGAATTTCATTTCCGTGGGGAATGCCAATCAATGGATGTGTTAGGTGGCGTCCTATTTGCTGGATGTTCCCTAATTAGTGTTGGGACCATTATTGAATCCTTCGTCAAAACAGCCGACGATGATTGGTGTTGTAGGCTTCTAAAAATCTTAGACTAAATGGTAGAAAAATAACTATCTTTTGGTTTGATAGTCATGCATTGTTGTAAAGTGTATCAGGCCCGTCTGTTTATGCTCTCTTCGTTCGGACACATAATTTACTCAAATATTTGAAGTCCTATTCCTAGTGCATTACCAAGGCACTCTGTTTATGATCACTTCATGTTCGAAACCCCAACCTGTGTTTGTGTTTATTTATTATTTCTAAGACAAGCCAAGGTATGTCATCAACTGCTGTAAAATCATGAGTGAGCCAGGTGCTTTACGAGCAACTGAAAACAAAACATGCCTCCATAAAAACAATTTGTGTGGGGACTCCAAGAAACACTTGTTTTCATAATCATCAGTTTGAGAAAAATAGAAGTAACCTGGTTAACATAGCAGTTTACTCTCTATCTTAAATATTGTCAAAATCATGCAGAAACATATGTAAAATACAAAAAACTTACCAAAGTTGGTTCCCTCTATGTGCCCATTGTAGAACGGCTTAAAACTTGTTTTCTGAAAAAAGTTTAATAAACAGCAAAACTAATAATTTATTTATAATAGGTAATATTGACGCCCAAGCATTCTGAAGTTAATTAATGACAATGAGTCAGAGAATATGGTGTACATCTAACAAGAAAAATTATGACAGACAAAGCAGTGAACTGCATTTCCTTCCAGTGCTTGACTGAAAGGTAATATGGATCCTACACTGTTTCACTCAAGTTAGGCCTGCAAGAGAGCATGATAGTTAGCGACAAGTCAATACTTTAGAAAAATAGCTATAAAAATAGAATTTACCAAACATTCATTTTTAAGCAAGGACCACCCTAAAAAGGTACTTTTTTAATTCCAAAGCTCCCATGACAATGATTTACATATTCTGCAATACTTGTAGTATCATATTAGGCCGTAGAACCCAAACCTCGACCTTTTGCTACTTGAAGAATGTCGCAATAACCCCTATCATCGATCTGGAACTTGGTGGGGAAATGGTTATGAGGCGGCAAATGTTACTAGGTTTTTTTATGAAGATGAAGTGAGGTATGAAATGTGACAAAACACACCTTTGTGTGATGGCATGCCCTGCCTTTTCGACTTTGGCCAATAGTGCAAAGGCCCCTTCTGTCAATCTGGAAGTCGGTAATGGAGCGCCTATTGTTTCATGAAAGTAGGAATAAAAGGACTAGTGTTCACAGACAATGTAAAGAATACGAAGAAACTGCTAATATTGCCAAGATGAAGATTAAATAGCAGCAATTTGTGTAGTTGGCTAACGACCACGCTAAAAAATACAATCTACAACCTCGCGTGGGCCTAAGTTGGAAACAATGATATAGTTTGCAATGTAAAAACATAGTTTGACTGGTGTTAATAGCCAAAGTAAACAATACAACCAAAACTATTAATAGAGCCAAGTTGAAAACTACATTGCAGCAAAGCAGATAATAAGTTAACACCAAATCTATTATTAAATAATAACTCCAATGGTCAGCCATGGTTGACCCTATATTGCAAACATTGCTATATTCTGCATCCTATGGGCTATATTGGTCAACTGTTAAAAGCCAACATAAATAATAGGTACCAAATGGACAAAATAGCCAAGATGACAAGGGTGTTAAAGCAAAGCGGACAGTGGATTACTGCCAAAGTAAACGTAAAAGATTTACTGTTATTAAGCCATAATTAGACCTACGGCAGAAACATTATTATTAGTCCATGGGCCAGCCATTGACCCCCCCCCCTCCTCGTAGTACCCAGGTGGGGTGGGGAGTTGACATCTGTTTTTCTTCACAGCTTAAAGACTACAGAAACCGAATTCACTTGTTGCCAAACCAACTTAGGATCATTTTCACGAAAAAAAAATTGTCAACAATGAGATATTATTATGTTAAAATGCTTAATAATAAAAAACAACAATCCAAATTTAAAGCTATAAATTACTGGCAGTATTGTTTTCCGTATATACATTATGAACGTGATAGAATAGAAAATAATGGCTTTATGCTTTATGCTTTATTCGAGTTAAAATGGCCTTGAAGCCGTACACTCGGTCAAGGAGACTTAAACACTACTTAAATCTAACATGACACACCCAGTACACCAGTACACCCACTATTCCACAGGTTCACACAAAAGTCGCACATGCCCTATACAACTCTACCCATTGGGTAGAGGAGCGGCTAATAAGCTGAGGTTCCAACTGAGGAGAAGCGCCCCGTGGCCCTACATAATGGCTTTACAGTTTTAAACAATAATATTTGTCAAGAAATAAAACAATAGTTTGGGCAATACAAAGACATTCACAAATGTCATCAGCGTCATCTGCAAAGATTATATCGTCCAGTTCTCTGCCTCATGGTGACTAGTTTCATCATTGTTGCCAGACTATAAAAGTTTAACAGTCGTGGGTTTAATTTCCCCCTCAGGTAGTCTGACATATAAGCCCCAAAGGCAACATAAATGCAAATCTAATTATGCAAACCTATCTGCGTTGCCTTTTAGACTTATATGTCAGACTGACTGAACGGGAATTGAACCCACGACCTTTGAAACAAAAGGCCGAGGTCTTAACGCTGTGTCGTAACGACAAGGCCAAAAGGAAACATCCATATGCAGCGTTTTCTTTTGGCCGTGTCAGTATGGCTCAACGGTAGCACCTCGGCCTTTGTTTTCAAAGGTCGTGGGTTCGATTCCCCCGCTCAGGCAGAATGACGTATATGTTCTAAAGGCAACGTAAATAGGTTTGTATAAATAGGTTTGCATTAACGTTGCCTTTTCGACTTATATGTGATGACTACCTGAGCGGGGAATC
>JAHWFP010035893.1:418-13548 GCA_023313725.1 Lithobius niger
TTGTGAAACATGACGTAAATTCCTGAACTCAAACTTCCGGTTTAAACTTCCTGTCTGCGAAAGTCTCACGTACGCAAGGACGTCCCTATATCCAGTCAACGACGTTTGTGTTTAAGGTAAAACCGTATTTTTTCTACTTTATTAGTTTAAATAAGATATAGCCTATAAAATACGCTATTCGCTTGAGTCTCGTAGGTCTTTAGGTGTGTTTTAGAAGGTGTCAGTAGGCTAGTTTTCGTACCGTCGGAACGAAAGGTTGTCGGATTCGGCTTGGACAATTCATTCATGGATGGGAGTGGTGAGGGGGCTAGCATCGTACGCGAGGTTTTTTTTTCGTGTTAGTGCAGAAAATGTCGCCAGGTTGCAAATGTGCTATTCGCTTGAGTATCGTATGTTTTTAGGTGTATTTAGGTGTGTTTACAAGTGTCGGTAGCCTAGTTTTAGTACTGTCGGAGCGAAAGGTTGGCGGATTGGGCCATTCCTCCATGGGTGGGGTCCTAGCATAGTAGCCTACGCGAGGTTTTTTTTTTCATGTCAGTACGATAAAATGTCGCAGGTTGCAAACGTGCTTATTTATGTTGGTTGAATTTGTGTTGTGTACGGTAGTTTTGCAAAGTATGTCACATGGTAGAGCAGTGGTTGTGTAGAGCGCGGAAAAAGTGTTAGATTATCAAAAAAAGTGTGGGTTATCAAAATTAACCCAAGGTCACGTGCGTGGGTTTTCAGATTAACCGTATATAACGGCTACACTTTTAGCATTGGGATGTGTTGGCGTGACGTCACCACCGTGCATTAAGTGTTATTAGTGCTAGCCCCCTCCCCACCCCCATCCATGAATGAATGGTCCAAGCCGAATCCGACAACCTTTTGTTCCGACGGTACAAAAACTAGCCTACCGACACCTTCTACAACACAAGCGAATAGCGCATTTTGGCTCGACGTCATACCTTAGCATTAAAATACATATCCGTAAGCCGTAGTCGATTTAACGGTAATAATTGCTCTTGAGCTCGAACGGCTAGTCCACTATCTCGGGGCTGGAGGGAAACACTCGTGGGTCGTGTGTTCCCTCCACCCCCCTCGATAGTGGACTAGCCGTTTCTCGCTCGCTCGCAATTAGAACCGTTAAATCGACTACGGCTCACGGATATCTACTACTTATTATTTGTAGCCCATCACGGTGTATCATGAAAACCTGCTACAGAGTAATTTTCTAAACTTTTGAGCCCCCCATGCAGCAAAACTAGGACCCATTGTTAGGGCATGACTGGATTTTTAACATTTGTACAGTTACTACAATAACCACTTATGATGACATACGAAAGGTAACCAGAACTCTGAACAAAACAGTATTGAGGAAGGGGGTGCAATAATATTCTTAACTTTCATCATGAGCACAAAAAATCCTGTATTGTATAATTGCTCCTATGTCTTCATCTGTACAATCTCAATCACTGTGTGAATGAATCTCTTCATCGATTTCATCACCATTGTCATTTTCTGTTAGTTGTGTCTACAGGTTTAGGTCATCTAGCTGGAGCTATAGCGAATTTCATTCTGCAATCGTGAACATGTGGGGGAGGGGGGAATTGAGGCTTAATGGCGCGTCGAGCACATGTCTACATTAGGTGAGGAAAACCCAATATTAAATTCTCTCAAGAAATATACGATAAAACATAGTGAAAGATCAACACTTTTTTTTTATTAAGTCTTTGTCTATTTCTCACCTTGCCAAGAGAGGAGGGTAAATATAGGCACACGCTGTTGTTACGGCCATAGTGGCTTGCTCTAGCTTTGAAATTCCTTATGAAGTTTCTAACGCTATCTTTTTTGGCCACATACTTTTAGCCTTTCTGCACCCTCTTGTCTCTTTCATATTTATTTCCCCATTAATGTGGTAGCGTTTGGCACATTGTTTACCGTATGTAAGTGGTTTCTTTTATTGGGGTTAATAGCAGCCAGAAATGTAGCACGACACGTGTACTTTATTTTTGTTTTTAGCATTCAGAATACTGAAGGAAGTAGTGTGGTAAAGTTTTTTTGGCATCATCACTTATCTGTTTTTTTATAAGCTCCACAGAGATGCAGAACAAATGGAAATTGTCTTGGGTTTGCTTATTAGAAGTCTTAAATAGGTTTACGCATCCTACACACATCTGACGAAGTTATTTATAAATTGATAAACGCTAGCCTTCTTTTTCCCACGTGCACCACGGTGTTTGCACGGCACAGTCCAATGAACATTATCCCCACTAGAGTCAGAATAAAGCCTGTGCTGCTTCTTTTCACACTCACAACTTTCTTTTTGCAGTTTTGGTGCCTGTATATGTACTTCCAACTAAAACGACTCCGAAATAGTCGTGACGTGCCATCGCACCAGCAGCGAGATTTGTGTCAGCTATCTTGGCGAATGGTCACGTGAAGGCTGGAAGGAATTGTCTGCCTTTTTTTAGAAACACTCGCTTAGATACGTCTGGAAATGAATGAAAGAGCTTGTTTGTTAATATTGCTGGAACCAGTTTTTGACCGTTTTTGATTATCACACACTCTAGCATGGTAGTATACAGCATCACTGACTGGATGGTGGCACCATGTGCATTTTTGTAAAAAGTAGATTGTCTGCTGGTGGAAGCCAGCTACTCGCAGGTGACGTCATGGGCTAAGAAGTCAGTAATTGTAGCTCACTCTTACATTAATCTAAATTTAATTGGGAGGACTTCTAGGAATAAAAACTAATTTTCCACTCATTTGGGGAATGAAACATTTTTTTTTCAGTCACAGTATTACAATTATTGTTGTAAAATGGGAGTTTGACTTTCAATTGCCTACTAAATGGATTTTTTCTTATAACTTTAGAATGACTTGAGCTGGTAACATGAAACTTACATCATGATGATAAGTTTTTGGTTGGAAACCATAAAAACTAAGATTTTAGATAATCATTCGAGTGGCTGTTGACAGTAGTTATTGGTCCGCTTTTCATAGCATTATACTTAGTATTTTTTTGCATGAATATCTAATTGAATGGGTCAACCAACTATCCAGAAGAAAGTTTGACTTGTAAACCAGAGGAAAATCAAAGCAAGCCAACCATCCAATGGCTGTTTAACCCTACGAAACCTGTAGCTTGCTTGGGCAAAGTAGGTCAGCTTTTTTTTTTATGGCTAATTCGATGGAAACTAAAATCGTTATTAAACATTTGCGGGACTATTTCTTATGCCTTTCCTGGCAATGTGTTTTTATATGCATTCCATGACAGCGAAGTAAGTGAGGATGGGTGGATTATGTGTGGCCATGAAGACCTAAAGAAACTTCAATTCCCTTGAATTGGCAGATTTGGCTAAAAGCCAACGGTGATGGGTTGAAAATAATTTTTCCATTGACAGTGAAGCACTTCATTCAAAGATCATCCATGATATTCACATGCAACCAAGGCAAACTGGTAGCACAATGTTGGTTACCTCAGGACGCAATCAAAGTGGAAATCTTGACCGAGAAGGCGTCGAGCGATGTCTTGCAATGAATGCTTTATTAAAAAAAATTGTTAAGACTGGGTACTACTCTATTAGTGGTAACACAAATGAAAACGGCATTATTATTTATGCTAGCAATGGATTATTGTGCCAGATAACTTACCAACATAAAATACAGATCATTTTCCTTACGCAGTGTATGTACATTCACTATTACCAGAAAGTGTCGACAAAAATTCAAAAACTTTCCAGAATCAAGCTGTTGTCACCATTTCAAATGTTAATAGTAAAATGAGTACGATAAATGAAAGGACGGAAGTGGCAGGTTATGGACCAAAAATTAACTAAGCTTATAGCATTAAACATGAACAGATAAGCTGTGCTACGTTAAACGACAAATTGCTACTTGAAACACAGGCACTGGTTGCAGCAAAGAAAGAAATTCAGGAGAAAAAAAAACTACAATTAAGATTATGGAAAAATCAGTTGTTGAACTTTTCAAACTAATTGCAGAAAATAACGAAACAACGTAAAGCGCTGAAGGTTGGCTAGCTGCCAAAGAAAGTGAGTGCAAAAAGCTGCAAAATAAAGTGAGAAACCTTCAAGCAGTTTCCTACAACACCACCCTTCCTAAATTACACACAGGTAAAATTCTTACTGAAGTCAGTCCTCAACAGGCGCAGCGGCCTTGACAACTTCATCAAGTTAAAATTGCTACTGAAGAGGCTTATGGTTTTATGAATCGTTTGGAATAGAGTTGGATAGTGTCATGCTGTGTGATACATCCCAAAGAAAATTTGTAATACGTAACTTTCATAACAGAATCTGGAAGGCAAAGGGTTAAGTGACAAGGAGTTTAGCAAATTACTACAAATGACTGAACTCTGAGAAGAAGGTGAAAAGACATACTTCCAATGAATTTTATTCTGAAGTAAGTTTGTATGTAACTTGCCTTCTACTACTTGTATCATTGAATGTCGTCAGTTTCTTGATGCAGAACACACCATTGTTAAAACACCAAGACATTTTCCAGGAGCTCAAGTGCCAACTGATGACATCATTAAAATGATTTTAAAACAGCAAAACAACCGGTGAAAGGCATAGGGAGAAAATCGAAAGTGATGGAACCCGTGTGACACGACTAACCACTTGGGTTACGTTTCGCAATAGCTACATTATGCCGCCAAGGCCATATTCCAGTGGCAGTTCTAAGACACAGGAAAACTATGACGAGGTGAAGGCATCAACAAAGAACATTTTCCATCACATTCATCAATTTATTACTTCTGGCGGTTTGTAGTGTTGATTCGAATTTCATCCTACAGAATTTTTTCTTTACTGTGCCATGAAATTAAACTATTAAACATGTTGGCAGCCACCTCAGCCTATTTTTGCACCTGGTGTCACCATTTCCCATAGTTTGACTACAGTGAAGTCTGATTACCCGGCCAATAAGTGCGAGTTTGAGAAAGAGCCTATTTTAATATTGAACCAAACCAAATTGTCTTGGTGGTGTTACATGCAGCTAGAAGAGAACCTAATGTTTGAATATTGAACCAAACCAAATTGTCTTGGTTGTGTTACATGCACTGTTGCGAAATACTAACAAGCTAGAAGAGAACCTAATGTTTGAAGTGTTGGACCTGGATGATAAACACAACTTTGGAAAGAAAAAGCACACGGTCTCCATGTTAACAAACTAGTGTCTATTATCAACGAGAGCAAGAAGTACGCCTGCTGGCAAGGGGCAGTCGAAGTATGAGTGGACTAGCCTCACTGGCAACGAAAAGATAAAATTTCTTGATTTACTCCCTGCACATCTTCCAGCGTCCTTTTTTCCAGACACATGCACCATAGTTACAAAGCTCTTCATCCTACGCATTCTTCGTCATCCTAGACATCTAAGACATCCAACCAGAGGAAAATTCCTTATCATCCAATGGCTGCTTAATCCTGCAAAACCTGAAGCCTGCACATTTGGGCAAGCAAAGTAAGATTTTCTACAGCTAATACAATGCAAACTAAAATCGTTACCAGACATTCGCGGGATTGTTTCTTATGCCTTTCCTGGCAATGTGTTTTTATATGCGTGCCATGACAGAGAAGTAAGTGAGGATGGATGGACTACATGTCGCCAGGAAGTTCTAAAGAAACTTGAACATCCCTTGGATTGAGCTAAAAAGCCAACAGTGACTGTTTTAAAATAATTTTTCCATTGAGAGTGAAGCAATTTGTTCGAAGATCATTTAAGATATTCAAACGCAACCAAGGCAATCTGGTACCACAATGCTGGTTACTTCAAGACACAATCAAAGTGGAAATCTTGACCGAGAAGGCGTCGGTAGTGATGTCCTGCAAGACTTTATTAAAAATTGTAAGACTAGGCACTGTATTAGTGTTAATGCAAATGAAGAGGGAATCATTTATGCTAGCAATAGGTTATGGTGCCATATAGCCTACCAATATAAAAATAGAGATCATTTTCCTTATGCAGTGTATGTAAACGTACTGTTACCAGGAAATGTTTGTCGCATTGACAAAATTAAAAAATTTTCCATAATCGAGCTGCTGTCACCATTTCAAGTGTTGATAGTAAAATGAGTACGATGAAGAAAAGATGACAGTCGCAGACTATGGACCAAAAATTAACTAAGCTTCATAGCTTTAAAAAAGAACTGATAACCAGTACTTCGTCAAAAGACAAATGAAGGAAGGCAGCAAAGGAAGAGATCCAGGGGGGAAAAAACTACAATAAAGATTTAAGAAAAATCTCCAAACTAATTGCAGAAAATAACAAGAAGTAACATAAAGCTAAAAGTTAGGCTAGTTGCCAAAGAAAGTGAGTGCAAAAAACTGCAGGATAAAGTGACAAATCTTCAAGCTGTTTCGTGCAACACCACCCTTTCTAAATTAATTCAAACTGCCAAAACTGCTACTGAAGAGGCTTCTGGTTTTATCAATCGTTTGGAATAGAACTGAATTGCGTTGTGCTGCATCCCAAAGAAACTTTTAATAGATTTTTTTTGTAACAGAATCTGGAAGGCAAGTGGTGAAGTGACATGACGTTCAGTGATTTACTACAAATTACTGAACTGTGAGAAGGAGAAGGTGAAAAGTATGCCTCCAATGAATTTTATCCTGAAGTTGGCAAGTTTGTATGTAGTTTGCCACCTATCACTAGTAGCAATGAATGTCGTCTGTTTCTTGATCACACCATTGGTAAAATATCAGGACATTTTCCAGGAGCTCAAGTGCCAGCCAATGACATCACTAAAATGATTTTAAAGAGCAAAACAGCGAAGAAAGCTTAGGCTGAAAATCGAAAGTGATGGAAACCATGTAACACAACTAACCACTTGGGTTACGTTTCACAATAGCTACATTATGCCAAGGCCATATTCCAGTGGCAGTGCTAAAACACAGGAAAACTATGATGAGGTGAAGGCATCAACAAAGAACATTTTCCATCACATTCATCAAATTATAACTTCTGGCCAGTTTGATTGTTGATTCGAAATTACCCTACAGAAAATTTTTTTGGGACTCTGACATGAAATTTATTTCACTACTTTAACATGTTGGCAGCCACCTCAGACTATTCTTTCATCTGGTGTCATGTGCAGAAAGACGAAAGGTGAGACATTGAGAAAAGTGTAGAATATTTCAATAACACCATTTCCCATATTTTTGCCACGGTGAAGTCAGATTACCCGCTCAAGAAGTAAGGCTATGAGAAGGAGCCTATTTTGAATATTGAACCAAACCAAATTCCTTGGACATGTTACACGCACTGTTGCGAATGACTGACAAGCTAGAAGAGAACCTAATGTTTGAAGCTTTGGATCTGCATGATAGACAACTTTGGAAAGAACAAAAGCACAGAAAGAGACTTCATGTTAACAAGCTAGTGTCTATTATCAATGACAGCAAGAAGTATGTCTGCAAGCAATGGGCAGTGGAAGTATGAGTGGCCCAGCCTCACTGGCAGCAAAAAGATAAAACTTCTATATATTGGACGACCTGATGACCCAGCATCTTAATTACCTTGAAATGAACTTGGATGGATATCTCAGTGTGCCCTGCCTCCGAGTTATGCTTGCATTCGTTTGTTGTATTGTTGCTTTATAACGTATCGTGAGATCGAACCTTTTGTAAAGCTCACGCATTGCCTTCCCAACCTGTTGGTATCCACAACAATGTATCCCAAGCCCTCGTTCCATTTTTGTTTTCCATCACTGTAAGTAGCTTTTGGCAAACTAACTAGAAATTATTAATATTATTCGTCCCAAATTGTCCCAGTCCTCCCAACTTAAGTCATATCACATCCTTGTTATTCATTTTACTACCATCCATCACGTTAATTTATAATTTGTCTGGTAAAAGTTGTGGCAGGCTGAGCTAATGTTTAACATCTTGCATTGTCCATCATAAATATAGAACCCCAACCAAATGTGACTGTTTATTACCGAGTTTTCTACATTAAACCAACCCCATACATGAACTATTTCGTGTTAGGGTCGCCTACTCCCAAACCTCTACATGCTTAACCTACAAAACCTGAAGCCTGCAGACTTGGGCAAGCTAGGTCAGCTTTTCTACAGCTAATTCAATGCAAACTAAAATCATCGCCAGACATTCGCGGGATTGTTTATTGTGCCTTTCCAGGCAATGTGTTTTATACGCGTTCCACGACAGTGAAGGAAGTGAAGATGGGTGGACTACGACAGTGAAGGAAGTGAAGATGGGTGGACTACATGTGGCCAGGAAGTCATAAAGAAATTTGAACATCCCTCGGATCGAACTAAAAGCCAACAGTGACGGTTTTAAAATTATTTTTCCATTAAGGGTAAATCAATTTGTTCGAAGATCATCCAAGATATTCACACGCAACCAAGGTAAACTAGTACCACAATGTCGGTTACTTCAAGACACAATCAATGTGGAAATCTTCACCGAGAAGGCATTGGTAATGATGTCCTGCAAGACTTTTATTAAAAATTGTAAGACTAGGCACTCTATTAGTATTAATGCAAATGAAGACGGAACCATTATTCATGCTAGCGATGGGTTATGGCAACCAAATAGCCTACCAATATAAAAATAAAGATCATTTTCGTTATGCAGTGACATAAACGCAATATTACCAGGAATTTTTGTCGCATTGACAAAAATTAAAAACTTTCCAGAATCGAGCTGCTGTCACGATTTCAAATGTTAATAGTAAAATGAGTATGATAAAGAAAAGACGACAGTGGCAGGTTATGGACCAAAAATTAACTATGCTTCATAGCTTTAAACATGAACAGATAACAACCAGCCCTTCGTCAAAAGAGAAATTGCTACTTGAAACACAGGCACTGGTTGCAGCAAAGGAAGAGATGCTGGAGAAAAAAACTACAATTAAGATTTTGGAAAAATCAGTTGTTGAACTTTCCAAAGAAATTGAGTGCAATAATTGCTGCAGGATTAAGTGACAAATCTTTAAGGTGTTTCATGCAACACCACCCTAATGATTTTATCAATCATTTGGAATAGAACTGGATTGTATTGTGCTGCATGAAACATCCAAATGAAAACTTTTAATAGATACCTTACATAACAGAATCTGGAAGGCAAGTGGTGAAGTGACATGACGTTCAGTGTTTTACTACAAATTACTGAACTCTGAGAGGAGAAGGTGAAAAGATATGCCTCCAATGAATTTTATTCTGAAGTAAGTTTGTATGTAGCTTGCCTTCTACCACTTGTATCATTGAATGCCATCAGTTTTTTGATGCAGAGCACACCATTGTTAAAACACAAGGACACTTTCCAGGAGATCAAGCACCAGCCAATGACATCATTAAAATGATTTTATCGATCACAATAACGGGGGAAAAGCTTAGGCTGAAAATCGAAAGTGATGGAACCCATATGACACGACTAACCACTTGGGTTACGTTTCGCAATAGCTACATTATGCCAAGGCCATTCAAATGGCAGTTCTAAAACACAGGAAAACTATGACGAGGTGAAGGCATCAACAAAGAACATTTTCCATCACATTCATCAAATTATTACTTCTGGCGGCTTGATTGTTACTTTGAAATTTACCCTATAAAATATTTTTGGGCTCCGACATAAAATTTATTTTACTACTATTAAATATATTGGCAGTCACCTAGGATTATTCTTGCATCTGGCGTTACATGAAGAAAGATAAGAGTTGGGACGTTGAGAAAAGTGTTGAACATTTCAATAACACCCTTTCCCATAGTTTGGTGACCGTGAAGTCGGATTACCGGCCAAGAAGTATAGCTGTGAAAAAGAGCCCTATTTGAATACTGAACCAAACCAAATTGTCTTGGACATGTTAAATGCACTGGTGTGAATTACTGACAAGCTAGAAGTGAACCTAATGTTAGAAGTTTTGGATCTGGATGATAGACACACCTTTGGAAAGAAACAAAAGCACAGAGAGAGTCTCCATGTTAATAAACTAGACAGCGAGAAGTCTGAGTGGCCCAGACTGAGTGGCAGTCGAAGTACGAGTGGCCCAGAAGTATGAATGGCCCAGCCTCACTGGCAACGAAAAGACTAAATTTCTTGCTTTACTCCCTGAAAGTCTTCCACGAGTCCTTTCTCCAGACACTTACACCATAGTTGCTAAGCTATTCATCCTAAACGTCCTACGTTCCACGCACCAAAAAGAACAGGTTATGGATATAGCCAAGAAGTGGTACAGGATTTTTAAATGGTCCTGCACTGTAAAGGCTATTAGAGTAACTCCTTATGCGCATTCTGTGGCTTGCCAAGCAACTCGGCAAATCTTGCTGCATGGTTGTTTAGGACAGTGTTCTGGACATGCTGTAGATAAGCAAAATGATGCAATTAAAATATGTTTGTGTAGGATACGTGTGATAACAGTAAATGGGCTGCTGCAGCTGATGTGTTGAAAATGCATCTTGGTGGATAAGAAACTGCTAAATACCAGCGTCCAAAGTGAGTGTACAACAAGGAGAATGCCAAAATTTTTTGAGTAATTGGGCTCGAAATGTGAGGTGTGTTTTTGGGCTCCTCAGTCTTGGTTTCTCTCAATGTGTTGCCACGATTGGGGATGTACTTGGGTGACTAAACCTCGAATTTAAGACTGTACAGGTCAATTGGAGACCTTTTTTAGTGTTGCACGTGTCCCCAGTGCATTTTTATTCGAACTGGAAGTTTGTGTTGTGTTGAGTTTTGGTTCAAGGTGTGAGAGGCCATCTTGGATTGGTAGTGCAACTTTCTCACCACAGGCGGACTTTCTTGAGAGGAGGACCATTGTGAACTATATCTTCAAAGCAGAAGAACATATCCTGCGAGCTTCTAGTGACTACCACCATTTTGGGGACTGGATTAATTGACACCATCGGCCATCTGGTGGCTATTTTTTTTTTCGGCTTTTGATTTTGCTGAAATTCGGGTGAGGAACTGTGGTGGACCCACTTGTTACAACACAGCAAACCACATCCAATTCGGCCCACCGGTTGACCCTCTGGAGACACCCGAAAAAAACTTGATTTTGTTTTGTATTGCTTGAGCTACCAAACTTTTGTATTGGGAGAGTTACTACGACTTTATGGCCATTTTTCAACTTGACTTTTACTGTTGGAACCACGATTTTTGGTAGCGATACTCCTAGGTTGAACCTTTACCCGTATCTTAAATTACAGGCCCTTGCGACGTGGCTCTCGACTCTGCCACTTGGGGGCTATTCTGCTTGAATCTTGCACTTGAGAGGGTACAACTGGCAAAGCAGATATTTCTGACAACCACTATGGCTACCATTGATGATTTTGCACTGGATGCTCCAGGAAACACTTCGACCGACAATCACCCCATTAGCCGGACCAAAAACCCACGGAGGAAGACCATTTACTACGACCCCTCTGGAACCCCTAGGGGACAACTTTTTACTCCAGTTACACCAAAATCAAGTGTCAATCTGGGTGACCATGCTCATCTCTCGGACCTTCTTGCCACTGCATCTAGCATTATAACCCGACTGGAATGCAAATCCATGGAAAAAGATGTAGATCTTGCTACCATTAATTGTAAACTTTCGTCTATTATTGACAGTGCTTCGTCATGTACCTTCAATAACCATCTTGCCGACCTTGAAGACTGGAAAACCAACACTCAGTCACTGATACAAAAACAACTCTCTTCAATATCTGCAGACATTAAGGACCATATTGATTCCACGCTCTCAACTATGAAAAGTGACTTCATCGCTCTCTTCAAACCATACAACAACACCACTGCAATTATCCAAGGTGACCACACATCAGTATCTCTGCCTACCTTGGAACATACGAGAAACACTTTTGCAGTTACCTCCATTTGTGATATTGACTGTAGAGGCAAGCTACAGATTAACTCTGCCCATGTTAACTTTGTAAATCCAACTACAGGCACGAATCTACCAGCAAAAAAGAAGCAAGTTCCGGTTAGTCCCACTCCCAATCTCCCCCACTGCAGTACTAGGGCACCTCCATTCAACGACTCAAAAAAGCCTAAAACTACAGTGACCGCTATACCGGCCGGGCCTCTTCATACTTCAGATAAAACACATACTCCAAACCCTAATGTTAGATCACTCTGTGATCAACAAAATAACAAACACTTGGCCTTTCGGCATCATTCTGCCGGCCATAATTCCAACGTAATCCAACCAATACCTGGGGTAAGGGACACCACTTCTGCCCGTATCAGGATGCGTTCTCCGACCAGTGCCTTCACACCCTCATCGCCAACTTCTACTCACTCACTGCCTATCTCAACACAGCCCGCCTCTCTCCAGGACTCCCCCATTATCATCATTGGCGATTCCCACGCCAGGAATTTACACCTTGGCGGTCACCACCTCTCCAAAACCTGGACGTGGCCAGGAAGGGGATCGGATGATATTCTCGCAAAGCTACCAGGGATACTTGACACTATTAATCAGGAATCAACCATCATCCTCTACCTAGGCTCAAACAATATTACTAGAGACAAACCGAATAGAATTGTCAACTACTCCAAACAGATGATCAACCTTATCCGCTCAGGGCAACACATAGCACGAATTGTGATTGTGGCACTACCCCCGAAATTTTACAGCCATGATATCGAAGAAGATCGGAAAGTTACCCACACAAATACTCTGCTAAGAAACCTATGTGTAGCTGAAAATGCCGACTTTGTCTGCATCGACAAACAAATCTGGGACAACCGTTCATTTATGGACAAAGAAGGCAGGCACCTCACTACCCAAGGAAAGGAATGCCTAATCAGCGAACTATACAGGGTACTTGACCGGAGCCACCCTTTCTGTATTTAAACGCATCATCTAGTGCATCCCTTAGTCACTATAACCAATTAACCAACCCTAGACGTGAATTTCTGAAGTGTAAACTCATTAACTCTAGGAGCATTCCCAAAACTTGGCATTCTTTCAAGCCCTTATGGCTGACCTTTCGACTGATATTTTCTTTGTTACTGAATCGTGGTTAAACCAAACTTACACTGACCCCATGATCGTTCGACATTTACCATACTTGCTTTTTCGTAGAGATCGTGGATCTCATGCAGGAGGTATTTTGATTGTTTATAGACCTTATGTTAACCTCATAGTTAAGAATATCTCTTTGACTA
>JAHWFP010035897.1:0-10018 GCA_023313725.1 Lithobius niger
TGTTAGTTCTTTGCACGAGGGAAGCAGGCGATAACTTTTTTATCTACCGATGTCCGCATCTCTGCCCGACAATGAAGAAGCACGCGACTCCAATAATGATGTAGTGCACGGAGTAGTCCAACAATGCAAGGCGGAAAGGAAAAAAACGTTTTCTTTTGCGTATTGTGTTCTATTACGGCTTCGGACGGCCTTTTTTCATTGTTGTTAATCGAGTGCTGAGGTTCTCAGCCGCCGTTCATTGTTGTGTTCCTGCATCCTTGTATTGTTACAAGAGGGCTGAGATGCGGACATCGGTAGATAATCAGGCGATAACCTATACTTCTTGCACGGTAGTAAGGAAAAGGTCGAGGATAAGAAGGAAGAAGGACGTGACGCAGCAATATAAATCATATGAAGAAAGAAGTGATGCACACTTACGACCAATGGTACTTCATATAAGACAATGAGAAGCCTAACAATGACCGCAAAAGATGAAGACAATAGGTTTCAAACAGTGCCTATCTAATATGAAATCAATCTATATATCTAGACTCACGCTAGTGTGTCGCGCCAAGTTAGGCAACAATCATCACAAGAAACATTACGTCAATTCAATTGTCGAGGTTGAAAACCATTGTAGCGCGACGCCATAGCGTCAGTGTCTAATATTCTGAAGCAGAGTTGAGCACATTTCAGGTACTTGGATAAAAATAATAATGCGGTACAAAAGCTTAAATTGTGTTGAAATCAAGAGCAATGACCCACTTGACAAAAATTAACTGGTGTAGGAATGCCAGCTAAGCTGCTTTCAATGCAAAATCTGACCCTCAATAACGTTGCAAATGTGTAACTAGCTACTAGCTAGCTAGCTAATTCTAGTCCGCTCATCCCCATGTTAATTTCCATAGGGTTATTATTCATCGTTACCGAGATAAGGGGAAGGCTTCCAGGTATGAAATTGAACGAATGGCTGCAGTACGATACGAACTGCGTACCTTTTATGGTTTGGAACCTAGGGGCGTAACAGGGATGGCGTGAGATGGCGCGTAAGTACGAAAATATTGTGATAACTATTGTTAGTATTGTCGGCATCGTCTCTCATTGGACGGCCAAAGCTCGGACAATAACAACGTGTATACTGACGTGCGTGCCTAGACACACACTAGTGTATCACGATAAATCTAAACAACGTTGCAAAGAAATTGTATTCACGTCCAATTCACGAAAAATAAACCCAGTGTAAAATCATCTTCCATTATAAACCAAAGTCTCATAGCAGAAATGAAGCAACCGCAACGACCCCCGGAAGGGGAACAATGAACACGTGCGAGTGTGTCAATTCTTTGGCATGAAGTTGAAACTGAAACGTTGTTGCCCTGAAAAGAAGTTGAAATTGGCACATTGTTGCTCGACTAACAATTTGCTCTAACAATTATCCTTCTAACTAAACACCGTGGTAATCTCAAGGGCAAGTATTACATGACGTCATGCACACTTCTTTTTCACACGGTACGCATCGCTTAAGCCACAGCGAAAGACTGGGAGTGGGGGAGGGGGGGAGGCAAAGTCAGCTGTTACCATTAAGCATACGATTACGAAATAACTGAACCTAGAAGAGAACAAACAAACAAGCATGGGACCTGGGAGGCGGGAGCCGGGTACGTGTTCAACTACGTACAGCAAAGAGGAGAAAGGGAAGGAAACCAAGAGGAGAGGGAGAGGACGGGATAAAAGAAGGAAGGGAGAGGGGAGGGAGAGGATTGGCGGAAAGGGGAAGTGTTGCACAAACAAAAATCGACTGTTGTAGTGAACGATCAGGCAGCACCGAGCAAATACTGGGAAACAACCACGGGTCAAACAAATCCCCGGGCGAAGCCGGGTACGATGCTAGTAGTACAATAAACGAAGCCAAAAACTGGTGAAGAGGCCACCAAGTTGAGAGTGGTTCGGCCCTTCAAAGGAGTGATATCAACACACCAAAACTAAGGAAATAAAACAAATTACAACAAAATTAAAACCAAACCAAAAACCTATAAAGAGGTGGCTAAGTTGAGAATGGTTCGGCCTCTAGGCAAAAGGTAGTAGCAAAGTGTGGAAAAACCAATTTCTTGTTGACGTGAAGGAGTGATATCAACACCAAAGCATTTGCCAACTTAATCGCACCAAATAATTCTTTGGACGTTAGATGAAAACTTGAACATTGCTACCGAAAGTAACAATGTTCTAGTTTTCATTTAACCTTCGAAGTATTAAGCGGTGCGATTAACTTGGCGAATGTTTTGGTATGTTGATATTACTCCTTTGAAGGCCCGAACCATTCGGAACTTGGCGGCCCTTTTTACCAGTTTTGGTTTTTGATTTGATATATTTCGCTTAGGAGCAGATTTAATGATGAGGGATTGTTAGGGATCAGGATTAAACAAACGATCTTCAACAATCAACAAGAGGGCGAGCGAGCTCTTTCTTGCCACGGTAGCAAAGAAAAAGGGAGAGCGGCCGACAATGAAACGGATGTGCGCTCTAGGAAACAAACACTATTGCTTCAATAATGCTGACTATTAGAGCCGAGTTGAATCAGCGGTATCAGCTAGACCAGCGTATGTTTGTTTTCCGGGGCTGAACCAAAGGGAAAATGTCACGGGGCGACGTTTTCGAGGAGGGGAAGCGGGCAAGCGTATATGGGGCGACACGTATGCGAATCCGGGAGGAGGCAGGAGTGTGGGGAATGGTTGTCAAAGTAATTGTTGGGGGGGGGGAGGGCATATGTGGGAGCCATTAACATGTTCGGTCTTCAGTTTGAGAAATTTAAAACCAAAAACACCAAACACCTGAGGTGCCAGAGGTAGGCGGAGAGTTATTCAGAACCCACAGGCTATTAGAGCCGAGTTGAATAGTTTCAAAATGGATTGAGTAACAATCACTGTATGGTCGATCGTTGTTGTTGGCTGGTCGCTTGATGTCAAGATGGCGAAACAGGCAATGCAGCCACACCGGAGATAAGAGTGGCGCCCTCCATTGAAAACGTGATTTACTTTCCTAAGAACACGAAACACCGTTGGAGCCGGGAAGTGGGGGAGGTATTCAGAACACACAACGGTGAGATTGAGAGTTAATGGTTCATCGACAGCTAGGTCATTAGCGTCAACCTCAGTCAGTCATTGGGGGGTTGAAGGGTAGAAACATTGCATGCTGGGGGTGGGGGAGGACAGGAGGCGGTTGGGGGCATTTTCATTTCATGCTGCCTAGGAAATAGGAAACAAACGAAACGGCAAAAAAAACATACAGCAGAAATGTTTGGTTTGTTTTCTTCTTTCCTTTTTATAATAATATTGACATCCTCAATGCCAGCTTAAGGTCAGTGGTGAATATCAGAAAAAGAACTGAACCCAAGACTGATCCCTGTGGAATGCCACTAGTTACCGATTGCATCTTTGACTGTAGTACACATACAGACAAATTGAAACCTCCTAAATAGAAAATCCAAGCTAGCCATCATATGATTTGAAGAGGGTTGCAATAATTATATTTATTTTTTACTGAAAGTAACCTATCTTTCACAAAAACGAACACCCAATGTTGCAGCACAAATTTTAAACAGAATGAATTCCCGTGACCTAGTATTGGAAATATTCAGTTTTCGTTTTATTCTTATTTTAAAACTGTTAAAAACCCTTGGAAGATGGTAATACTTATACCAATGTACCTGTAAAAAAAAAAAACAATAATAATAAAATTGGTTAAATGAAAACCTAAAAAAATTCAATGCAGCCGCCATGTCTAAATTGTCCATTTTGAATTTACGCCACTCTGAAATATCCCCAAACCATTTCCGTATTGCAGCACGTAGGAACGCAAACGGCCTTTTATTTTTCTTTCACGAAATTGCACAATTTGCAGCACGTATGAACGCTAATGGCCTTTTTCTTTCTTCACGAAAATGCACGTCTGATCATTATAGACCTGCTGTAATAGGACTATGTTTTATGGCTGATGACCTGCGTGTGTGTAGGAAAACTAATCCGTAACTGAAGTCGTCAACATTAATGCTAAATTTTGTTCTTTTTAAAAACGTCAAGGCCACTTAATGAAAAATTTGTTGTTTAGCTTTTAAACCATGGTTTGTTAGCTAATGTGGTCCAGCTGTCATGGTCAGGACGACGGGGGAGGGGGAGGAGGGTAGGAGGGCGTTGTCCTTGCCCTTTTCTAGAAAATTGGCCTTTTTGCCCTGTTTGTAAAAAAAATATGCCCTATTTTGGTTTTCATAACCGATGATTGCACCGGGCCCTGCAGCCAGAGAAAGGGCCCAGTCGCGTAAAAAAAAAGGACAAAGAATCCGAGGGAAGAAAAGGGTAAAAAGAAGCTAAAAAGAAAGGTCCCCATAAAAAAAAATAACCATGACTATGCCCTTTTACTGAAAGTTTCCCCCGCCCTCTGGAAGAACTGTGGTTTGCTGCTGCCGTACGTTTTTATGGACGAACTTTCGCATATTCATGTTCTCAGAAACGGTTAACTTAGTTTCAATTTCATTTTTTTTTTAAACGTTCACATCCATCATCCGAAATAAGCGGTTGTCGATTTATACAGTTTTGGCGTTTAGTGTTATAAAAAAAAACCGTGCCCGGCTTCGCCCGGGGATTCGTTTGACCCGTGGTTGGTTCTCAGTATTTGCTCGGTGCTGCCTGATCGTTCACTGCAACAGTCGATTTTTGTTTGTGTAACACTCCCCCTTTCCGCCAATCCTCTCCCTCCCCTCTCCCCTCCTCCTTTTATCCCGTCCTCTCCCTCTCCTCTTGGTTTCCTTCCCTTCCTCCTCTTTGCTATACGTAGTTGAACACGTACGGGTCCCAGCTGTTATAAGCGATGCAGTTAAGACCAGCAGTTAATAACCTCTTTTTTTACACAATTTGGGAATTTGAAATCAAAAATCGTTGCCTCGGCGCCAATTTTAGTGAAAATTTGGTTCGTTACCTTAGCCTAGTTTTTATTTCAAATCACATCATACTGGTAGAAAAACTGTCACGGTAAGCTAAAATCGTTACATTGTTTACTTCTAACTGCAGTTTAAAAAAAAAGAATTCGGATTAAATTCCTTATTTTCTACCAGAAAATTCCTTATTTGTGATGTTAAAAATTCCGTATTTTCTATTGTTTTTCTCCTACTCTTGCACGTGCATTTCGTATTCTACGTCTTTCTGCAGAAGAAGGCAAATTCAGGGGCGTACTGGCCATACGGGAAAACGGGAGGTTTCCCGTTGGGACCTATGCTCAGAGGACCTGTCGGGGGCCTATACTGACATTTTTTCTTGTAGTCACTTTATTTCTACGAAATGCCACAAGAGAGTGGCTTACGTTAACCATTTCCCGGGCCTAAATGGCCGTCCCAGTACGCTCTTGCAATTGAATATTTACTCACACAACATGTTGCGACGTTTCTCTTGTTCTGTCGACACTTATCAAGCGATCCATAATAAACGGAAAAGTTAAAAAATAACGCAGCAATAAGGGAAGTCGTAGTACGGAAATCGTAGCACCTTAATTGTACTTAGGCCTACTTGGATGCAAGGTGTTGTGGTGTCCTTATTGTGATTTATCTTCTTGCTGCAATTTTCAAACTGCACAAATTGTTCCTCTAGTCATTTGCGTGTTGTACATTTAAAATCTTTAAAAAGTCAAATGTGCTGTTCATTGTTCACTAAGTAGAATGTTTCAGTTCAAATTAAAACCGTTAGCAATCAAGTTTTAAGCAAAAAACACATCTAAGACACAATTGAAAAAAGTATACAGACGATGCAACAGACTCGCCAGTTTACTATTAAGTCAGTAAGATGACATGAGAAAGGAACCCACTCCAGATAACGTCATTGGTTCTGTTTTGACTTCCCTGCGCGCCGGCACTTAAGTACAACGTAACCTTAAACTTGGTTGATAACGGTTTTTGTCTTTAAACTGAGACGGCGCTTATTTGTGAATACTTAGCAGCACATATTTAAAGATTTTAATCGTACGTATTTTTTTTTATTTGGATACTGTTGTGCATTTTGGCATGTTGTTCTGTAGAATAAATATATTTTTTTTTATTTCTTTTTTAGTTACCGTACTTAGTAAGGAAGGGCGATTTTTTAATATATTGTAGTTTTACCGGTATTATGCACAATTCGTGCGCTATTGTCATCGTAATGCTTGTTCTGTTCCACGATAATCGAAAATTAATTACCCAAGAATTAAATTCTCATCGCTGGAGCTAAATTCGTTAGAGGTTAGTAAAATGGGAATTTAATTACCATGGGAATAAAATGAGCTTAATTATTCAGCATTTGGAGTAATTAAGTTTGCTACATTTGTAATCAATTGATGAATGGCTTTTAAAAAATAACTGAAAAATCATTAGATAGGCTAATGCTTTTTGTTGTTTTGGCGAATGTGGGCCTGTGCAGTAGGAATCCTTTTTGGGAATTCCTCATAGGCAGGATGTGGAAATGTTGCCTTTAGTCATCACTATCTCACAAACTAAATTTTGTCACTCTGGGGTTGGTTCTTACGATGCCCCCAGGGGGAAATGGGAGGCGTCAAGTTTAGCGTGTATGGCAATGGGCAGAAACGCGAAAAAAGGCAAATATGACGATTTAACTGTTTTAACGTACAATTTTTTACTTTATCCCATTTGATACTCTCAGAAACTACGTGAACATGCTGTTATTATACGTAATTTTACTTTTCTTAAAAACTGCGAGAATATTTTAGCATCGAAAATGGGCCAATTGGAGTTTTAGGCCATTTTGGCACATAACTACTACTCGCACTATTACGTAATATTAAAAAAAATTCTAGATAATTTTGCCTATTTGTCTTGGTCTTTGAGAGCTTCAAATTAGAATATATTAAATTAAATTTAAAAACCACTCAAATCATCATATTTGCCTTTTTCGCCGTTTCGCCCTAGGCCCTGGGGGCACCTCAAGGCATGACCCCAAAGTGATGAAATGTTTTGTGTGTCATAGTGATGCCTAAAGGCTAATTTTCTGTACCCTGTCAATAGAATTTTTTGTTTCAATCCACCCTATTGTATAGATCCAGAGAGTGTCGGATAAGGCCGGCCGCGTAGGCACGGACTGGGTAGGGGGGCTGCAGTGCTATCGCCCGGTGGGCCAGTACCCCCTCTTTTTTTCTATTTTTTATTTTTTTTTTCATTGCAATTCTTATGTCCTGAATCTTGTAATGACTGATTAAACTGAATGCTGCAAGGGGGAGTGGGGTGGGGGTGCCTGTAAATTTATGGAAAAACTTATTTGGTTGGCCAATTTTTTTTTTAATTTGGTGGGCCAAAGTTTTAATTTGGTTGGTCAAAATGTTATGAGCCCGGTCATAAGAATTAAGCCAGTCCGGTCCGCGCCAGTGTGCTAAAAATTGCATAGCTAAGTTGCAGGAGAATTCGTTTCAAACTCACGCTGATTTCTTTACAGTACGCTAGTGAAACCTCCCCCCCCCCCCTGTTTATACTAAAGGAGGCCCTTGTTTGAAAAACAAACAAACAATTCTTTTAAAAAATTCAGATGAATTACTGTGAAACTGCATCTCTAATTTGCAGAAAAAAATTTGCGTAGATTTCTTAAAAGTACGCTAGCTTGTGGAGCTTCCCCAGCCTCCTTCCCCCTCCCCCTTCCCTACGAGGTGCCCACAGTATTTCCCGGGAAGGCCCGACCCCTAAGCCAATTCGTCTCTTGATCCAGACAGCAGACATGCAGACATACAATTTCTATAAGTCTTCTTCATACATTTGGTCCATACTGAAAATATTCCCACTACCTAATTACGTCATTGTTCAGTTCGGCCAATACAAGATGGCTGAAACATCGGAATAATCACCAGAATCGCAATAATAATCAGTCGTACTGCTCATGATGACTGTACGGTCGAAATTCAATTAACGTACTTCCCAATAATTAGAAAAGTAATAAGAAAAACAACGCCGTACTACAATATAGTATAAAATAAAAATAAAATATAAATTTTATTCTGTATAATAAAATGATAAAACGCTATTTACACAGCTTCTGTTATATGTACATTACATATAAAATCGCTAAAACACACATGAGGCGAACCCATTTTCGATTGTTTTAAAACTTCCACGCGGAAACGACATTTCCAGTTTTGCATCTTTAGTGTTGTAGAATGTGGTAATACGTAACCAAGTCAATTATTGCTATGTTGTATCACAGAAGTCCTGAAACAAACGGAAACAGTCCCGCAACACTAGTTATTAGTTTGTCGAGTCTAATTGCCTTGTTGTAGTCCTCCCTCCACTACAAATGCCCTGTTAAAGGCCGAGGTAATCCACTCCTCGGAGTGATGACGTCAGTGATGAGACTGATGACCCGATGATGTAACGATGATGATGACTGGTTGAAAATGTTGGAAACCGTTTATAGAACTAAACGGGAATTGCAACGTTAATACCCACTGAAAGGAAACAAGAAGGAAAAACATGTTATGTTAAAAATAACTGAAAACCACAAAGACTATGAAGAAACAATAATGAAACGCCTATAATGAAGTGGGGGTAATGGAAGTGGAAGGATTGAGGCTTAAGAAGGAAGGGAGAACGTAAACAGAATGGCATGTCAACACACAGGTTATTTACCCCCATACCTAAATAATTCTGCCCTTAACTGAGGTCAAATACACACTTTAAGAACGACGGCGGAGGGTGTTTGGAGTGAGTGAAAAGTGTGTCACTAAAGAAATTACAGGCAAGCAGTTGAAGAGCTACAAAGGGTAGGAAACGGATGCATCGAAAGAGCTGCAAAACATTGCAAAGGCCAACATCTTTCAGGGAAAAAGTTACAAAGTAAGGAGTGGGAGGAAATAGGTATATGTCCATGTGTGATTTTTGTTTATTGTTTCATTGCTACCTCTTCTCCCCCTCCTCCGCCTCCCTCGGTAATTTGTGAAGAGTTAACAGTAACGAGGAAGAAGTGAAAATTACAAAAAAAAAGCTACGTGAAGATCTACCACTGTCAGAACGAACTGCGGACAAACACTTAAAACAAAAATGATCTAGTAGTGAGCAATAATTTTTTTTTAACGGATTGATTTTTAACTGTATCGGGCTAGTTTTTCGTATCACCTAAGAATGCCTATGGTTCAATTCTTGGTAAAGAAATTTGACAAGCACTGAAGCCCAGTCAATACAAATTGTAAAATTATCGTTATAGTCAGTAAACTTGACAAAAACAACGACATTTGAAAGCCGTCGGGATTATTATTGTAAATATGGCTGACTTGTAATTTGCGTCCCGCACTGAGATAGTCTTGCCGAAAATTATAATATTATGGCCCGTGCTCGGGTCGCCATTTTTCATAGCTGAATTCAACTTTTATTCTGAATTGGATCTTTCCCATTCACGGTGCGTACAGTGTAGATAAACTCCTATTCGTCATGACTAAATCATGTAGACACAGAGGGTCAGCAAGAATACGGAAAAAAGATCCATCAGAATAGTTCGTGCTGCACCCTGAGAATTCCTAGGCCTTCAAAAATTGATTAATGAAACTAATTTTTTAAACCTATTATTGGTCTAAATGTAAACAAGATTATTTTAATTTTGTACGCAAATGACCAATGTGTTGATGTGTTATTGTTATGTGTTATTGTTTCCACATCAACAATCGGATAATTGTGAGAAGGTAAAAGAGCGAATTGGTTAGGAAAAGTCAAAGTAAGTTTTCAGAAACATGGACAAAAATACAGTTTAGGAAACGTGTTTGAGAGTAAGAGTTCGAAAAGCAGTATGAAAGAACAAGTGGCATTTAAAATGATGAATAATTATTTCAACGGAATTTTTTCATTTCATTACAAGCTCTGTCGTTTCACTCCATGACAGATTTGTGAATGAAGTGGATTAGAAGACAAACTGACGATATGAAAGAAATTAATGTACAGTAAAAAAAAAGAAGCAAATAACACCAAATTACAATACTAAAATGAGAAGATATTAGTTTTTTTTTTTTTTTTTTTTTTTTTTTTTTTTTTTTTTTT
>JAHWFP010035899.1:0-16500 GCA_023313725.1 Lithobius niger
GCACAAACTGACTGATGCAGTGACTGGTGTTCTCTGTTTTTCGAAACGTAATTAATTACCTTTGTCAGATTTTAGAATGTTAGTTTCCTCGATCTACGGCAGGCTTACAAGGCCTATGTATCTTGAAAGGCAATGCCAAGTGTACTGTGCGTGGTTTCTGTTCCTCGTAGAGTTGTTTCGGTTGATCATAGTTGTCCCAGCAGAAATGCATGACTTTGTTACCACCATCAACATGAAGTAAAAGTAGTAGAAGAGTTTCCCTGTGTACGATACTGTTATCAACTGCAGTCTCCAGAACTAAGAAACAAAAATTAGATACACTGTGTCACTATCGAGTTCACAATGATCAGAAAGATCACAATCGAGACAATCAAAGTCATCTCATGTATTGTCTATCCATTTTTACATCCCCGAGTATATTCTGTGATAAAGATGCAACCAGTATTTCTTCTCCGTCACTTGACTGCGTACTGGTCAACAAAATAATAAGGTTTTTTTTTTGCAATAGAATGAGAGCAGGATTATTTTTGCTAACAAATAATCTTTTGACGTAACCAAGGTCAAGCAATGCTGGCTTCATGTTCATTATTACTACCCTGCAGAGTAACATATCAGATTCCCCAGTTCTCTTGGATTCAGAAGTAGCAACTTCAAAAGCATTTTCGAAAGCTTGATATTTCGTACCTATTCGTAGTTCCAGCTATAATATTAAGCTGCAGAACTATTACTTTGTGTTGCACTTTGTTGCAAGTTTACATTCCAGTTAGTTTTCATAGTTATTTCATCTGGCGTGTCTATTTTTGTGACGATGATCTTGCTGTGCATAGTCGCGCCTGCACGATGGGGGGTAATGAGCCTCTCTTGCCATGAGGTCAGAGTCTTCTACCACTGATAAACACTGCATGGTCACTTCTCTGTGCAGTTGATTTTATTAGTTCGCCAACAGTTGATTAGCTTCTCCTGGAATTAGCACTTAATTGGAATTTCTATTTTTCCTCTCACGCTTTTCTGAAATGTGTACAAATGAAACGTATTGTTGCAAGGAAGAGTTGGTGTGCTTTTTCAGTATCGACAACACTTTTCTTGGTGTGGCAGTAGCAAGTGAAGTCGCCTCTTCACTTGTGATAATTTTACGTTTCAAAATCCTGGAATCATTTGTGAAGGGGATTTCGTATTTGTGATGCAAGAGTGTCTGGAATGCTTTTGCACACTTATACCTTCCTTTCGTGTGCTTTTCCTGCGTGTAGTCTTACCCCTTTTTGCGTGGTTTGAATGGCCATAACATTTTCCCCTTTTAAAGGCCTTCCTTTTATGGCCAATTTATTTAGCTCTACACATTTTAATTTTAGCACTTTTGAACGACTTTGGTTTCGTTGATTAAGGTTTCCATGCAACAGGCCTTTCATTCTGATTCGAATTGCATGCATGTTGTTTTTATTTGAGAGCACGTGTTTTCTTAACTAATAGCAAGAAAGGCAATGCATTAAATAAACGTATGGGGTGCGTATTTAAACATTATTTAATTGAATTTAATATTTACTTTAAAGTACTATGACTAACTATGCCTTTCTAACTATGCTTTTTAATGTGTTATGTATATGACAGTAAACTTACTGAAACCCGTCAATAAGAGTTCAGTCAGTTTAATGTTCTTTTTGGAGACCATAATTAACTACCTAAAACCAAATGGAAGACCGACATATTCTTTTGCAACAATTTTCCAATTACAAAAAACATATTCCCATAAAAATTCCTGGGGAGATGGAGGTTATAATGGGCGCATGATTCTGTTATTCTTTATGCCTGTTTGTATGTTGATGATGGTGCCACTATGATCATTGCCAGATAGCGTTAGTGGTAAGAGGCAATACTGGCCGTTTCCAGGCATGATGCAAGATCCAATGACCGGTGCTATAATGTGTCGTAGCTCTAAAATTATACTATATCAGCTAATAGGGGAAAAAGTACTGACTACTATCAGGACGGGTAAACATTTATCTTCTGATTTATTGGTTATTCTTTATTCTCATTGATTTTTATTGTGGTTGAGAATAGCCAGATTGCTCCTCTTCCTTGTGTACATGTTTGTGGCTTTTCTTCCAAGAAAGGTTGGAAAGCTTTTAAATTTTAGTCCCAGGGCAGCAGTTGTCTTTCATTGCTTTTAAAAATAGTGTATTATGTTTTAATATTTGAAATCATATTTTCTTGTTAATTTGCCAAACTGTTCGCTATAAACTCGAAAAATGCAAAATTATTACAAGTTTCGATCGATGTTAGAATATCTATTTTGTTAGTGGGGAGGCAAGTATATTGTTACCAGTCATCTATGAAAGAAGTTTTCGGAAAAGTTCTTATAAAAAATAATTTTGCTGAAAAAGGTTTATTTATAAACCTTTCTTCTGTGGAAGATTGCCATCCTTACACTCGTAACCCACCATTTCCTGACGTTTGTCGTTTGTGTCAATTTTGCTTCTCTTTCCTCGCCGTCTCTTTAAACTGACATCCTGCGTTCCCACAACCTCTCAACCCTGCTTAGATATTTTTGCTATTTTCTGCCGGTCAGTTACGTACCTTTCCGATATTTACCGTTTTCTGTATTATCCTCCTTCTTGTAAAATAATACTTCTTTACTGCATCCCCACAGACCATCTCTCAACTTTTGCAACTCCTTCCAGTTATTTTCTGCTCATAAGTCGTCTCCCTCCTCCTCTCACAACACCTAACGGGGTATCGCCTTCTGCTGCCCAGTGGCTTACCTTTTTTGCACTGGATTTTTTTAACCCATTAACTATTCGTGGGTTTGAGGATTAAAAGAAACCAGTATCTTTACACTACAATGATTGATAGCAGTTCTACTAGCCATTTGGATGGTAAAAAATTGTACATTTATTGAAAAATACTGTCAGCAGTATGTGAAACAAATAACAACACAGAACTTGAAATAAAGCATATTACTACAAAAAACATAAATTTCTTTGCCTTCAAAATAGTTTTCAATGTAAAAATACGATAAGAGTACTGCCAAATGCAAGGAAATACTGTATTTTTAATAGACTTTTTTTAATGAAACGGTGGACAAGTAAAGAATGTTAACAATTTTTGTTTTTTGTATTGTTGTGACCCAAAGAATGCCGGACTCCTCTACTCCAGTCAACCATATTGCGTGCCCATCATTATTCAATTTTCCAACGTTATCAAGCACCAATATCACTGCTTACTAATTTGTAACAGTTGACTGATTCGGTTGTCCGACATCACAAATCCTAGGGCATCATCTGTATTTTACAAACCCCTTACAATCCACTCACATATACATCCGACATTCAAAAGCAACAGAAATTACGAGATCGTTAATTACATAGCCTGCTACTACGACATGATCACTCTTATTACGAGTATATCCCACTGACAACCATTGTGGAGAAACAGGAGCAGGGGTATAATTGACATAGCGAGATATAACCAGGTGATGAACACAGTTTCCTCGGTTATATTGCTGCAGTTCGATTATACCCTAGGACCTTTTCGTTGTACACATGTGTAACTTGCCGAGCTTGCTTAAAACAGATGTCGACGACTAGTTAATAACCGTAGTTACAGGGTGGCTTAAAAGTCTGGAAAAGCCTACTGCCATTCCAAATCTACTAAGAGGAGAACCATGAAAATGTACATACATAAACTATGGGTCGGAGGACATGTAATGATGCTACTTTAAATGACCTTGAAATGGCCCTTCAAGGTCATCACGATGCTAAACTATACACATCGTAGAATAGTGGCGTAAATTGGAAAGTTGTAGAGAACCGTGAGCTAATGCTAAAGCAAAAAAAAAACAGAATGAAAATCGGACCATTAGGATAGGAGTTATCCTCCAAAGAAGTTAGTCTTAATAGCTTATCTGCATGCTTCAAGATGACTAGCAGAGAAGGTGCCGTACCAAACGAAAGTATCGTGGCAATTTGCGATACAGAAAGAGGTTTTCTTACCTAAGCAGAAACGTGTGGTGCGTTTTCCACAAAATTGGAAAGTGGTTCCCTGAAGGATGCATACGTTCAGTTACATTTGGAGGAATCTGCAAATGTTTCCTTGAGTGTGGTGGAGAGGGGCAAGACCGAGTAACGGCTTTAGGCAATGTTCTTTATTTAAAGCAAAGGGAATTAGTTAAGTTGATTAATTTATTATCAGTCATATTATCAAGCATGTATTGGAGGAGGGAGAGTATTTGCCCAAAGAAGCGTTGCATGTTCACTTCCTTCCTGACATGCAGTAACCTTTCCAACCCTTCCCCCATGTGTAACTGAATGAATACTGCTTCAACAAATCACTTTCTAATTTTGTTGAAGACGCACCGTACGTTTCTGCTTAGGTAAGAAAAAAACCTGTTTCTGTATCCCATACTACTGCGATACTTTCGTTCGGTACGGCACCTTCTCTGCTGGACATCATGAATACATGCAGCGAAGCTATTAAGACTAACTTGTTTGAAGGATAACTCCTATCATAATGGTCCGATTTTCATTCTGTTTTTTTTGTTTGTTTTAGCATTAGCTCACGGTTCTTAAAAACTTTCCAATTTACACCACTATTCTACGACGTTTAGTTCAAACTTTAGCATCGTGATGACCTTGAAGTACCATTTCAAGGACATTTCAAACTAGCATCATCACATGTCCCCCGACCCATAGTATGTGCATGTACATTTTCATGGTTCTCCTCTTAGTAGATTTGGAATAGCAGTAGGCTTCTCCAGACTTTTGACCCACCCTGTATGTATATACCAGCAGAACTGATGTATTCAGATACTAGGTTTCGTATTTTAACATCACACTTTACAGTTTGTTAGCTAACAACCTTAAAAATATTCTTTGTTATCTAGTAGCTTAAATCATTTCAATTTTACCTTATTAGCCTTTTATATTTCGCTCTTAGTAATTATTGACAAACGATTCAAATTTCGAACATGCAGACATACACAGAGCCCTATCGCGACCGAATTTAGCAAAGTGTGGTTGGTGCAGGCAAGTACCAGTTTAAGACTCCGATATGTTTTTTAATAGGAAAATACTATGGATTTAATGAAAGAATGTTATCAATTTGTATATTACTTGTTTAGTAGTTTAGTATTTTTTTTGGGAAGATGAAAAAAAAAACTACCGTAATAGACATACAATATTAATACCAAAGCAAATTCAAGTCGTAATCAGAACTCACTAAGTAAAAAAAATACTAGAAACCAACTTATTTAAAACGAAACCAATGCAATTCGAATTGAATAATGGAGTCCTGGTAATTCTGAACTTCGTTGACCTCTAACTTTGTTTTGTTTGGTTTATAGGAAATGAAACCCGTGCCTGTTGATACCGCTTCCGGGATCTGCTTTGTCATTGAATTTCGTAAATCTAGAAATATTTCTTTAGAACTATTTCGAAATTTTTTTATTCTGTTATTTTAAAGTATGAATGTAAAAGTACCATAATTAATTGCATATCAGATCCGGGAACATTTCCTTGTTTATAACTCTGTTCTCATTGCACAACTCATTGGACAATAAACGTTGTGCAGTCGAATATAAGCAGTTAAAACAATTTTTGCAATTATTTTCCACATTTTATTGGATTTGTTGGTCTGAATAGTTAGCAGTGATTCATCAACCATTTGCCTCTTTCCATATAAAAAATAATTTTACCGTCTCTGACTATTAATAAAAGAAATGCAGTGTTATGGTAGCGTAAGCAAGACTGTATTAGGCACAACATTTGACAGTAGAGGCAGTGATGTCATATTTCGTCTTTAAAGGGTGGTAAGCAGTAGGCCCTTTCTGCCATGTGGTCAGCTTGGTACCCGACTAATTATTTAATCGAAGAATTTGAAAAGTCTTCAACTTCATATCTGCCATTTTAAGATCACAATCTCCTGGTGAAGTTAGGTTGATACGTTAGAATATTTGACAGCATATTATTGTGAGATTTTTTGGTAGAAAAACAAGGCCGAATACTTGTGTCCTGTTATCAATTCGATTTTTTTTTTATTTATCATCTACAACAAAGCAGGAAAGAGCATATCTTTTCAATCAGCGACCTTCCTCGAGGTTCTTACCTTTTCATGCAGCTGTTTGTGAAAATGTATATATAGTTTTCCTAGGCTTACATACAGGAGCTGATTAGGCCGACTAAAGGTAATTTTTTCCCCGACCGAACTGTCTTTTTGGTGCTTTCCTTAACACTCCATTCGTTTTTTCGCATCCCCACGATTTTTGACTTGTCTTTTCGACAATTCTTGATTTCTTAATTTGTCTTTATGCTTTTTATTAGGGATGGGTGGATTATAATAGCTACCAATTTATTCACACCTTCGGGAATTTCAATGACGTACTGGGAAACAATAAATACAGTTTAAAACCTATTCTGTTGTTTTTTTTTTTGGACTTGAATGTAAGACTGTCTAAAAGAGAATTAAACCCCTCGACCCCTCTGTCCAAAGGAAGAAGCCCTCCACTCAACTATACTCCCATAGCTTTGCGGTAGGGCTTCGGCGTTTGATAAAAAAATGTTAAAAAGGACAATTTTCGACTTAATGTTCTTTTCAACTGCCAAGAGGTATATCGGGATGAAGACGAACAATTTCTCTAGGAAATGCCTAGGAAATGTACACGTCACAGTCAAATAAGCAAGAGTGCATCTACGGGGCCCTTCTCTTCTCGGATGCAGATGAGCACGCCCGAGACCAGGATTGAACCCGGGACATTTGGTTTACAAGCTGGTCGTGTTACCTGTTAAACCACCATGACCCCTTTGTGATGCCTCAATTCCCGCTCAGGACGTCTGCCACATTAGTCCAAAAGTCAACGAAAATAGGGGATTGAGATTTATTGGTACGTCGACAGCTAAGTCATTAGCACTAAACTCAGTCACAGTGCAGTGGTCCACAATGGAACTTCGCCACTCATTACAGAGATGTTAACCAAATCCCAAATCTTGATCTTATCGTAATAGTTCTTTCCATATTATTATGAAATTAAGCTTCAATCTGTATTTAGTTGTCAATAAACGAGGAGATTTAGCTTTCCATTCTATTTATACTCAAGTACAAGGATATCAACGCAATCACTAATTTTAAATTTTACTCATAGCAGATAGCTATGTTTTAAAATTTTTTTATTCAAATTTTATTCAACAGCTATTTTATCTCATAGCTAGTCGAAAACGTTCATCTTCACTTTTGAAATATTAAAATTAATCTGTTAGACGATCCAAATCACTCTGATACTTTCCATTGTATCATAACTGAAACTTTTCATTGAAAACTAGGAAAAAATAAATAAAGAAAAGTAAAAAAAAAAAAAAAAGTGTTGAACTCAATTCAGAGCCTTTTTCCTCAGACAGCCCCTGGGAGTCAGCTTGGTCGTACGACCAATAAGTTTTTCCTGGAGCCGACCCCAGGTAGTAAAAAGGGCCGGGGTTGTTTCAAAGGAGTTTATGTTATTATTTTTTGACCATATCTTGGCAGAGGGCTATTTAACAAAAAACATGGAAGGAAACAATTGTACTTCCCGTTTTAAAACCCGACAAGGATCGTTCAAGCCCACCAAGCTGTTGGTCTACATCTCTGACTACAGCTCAGACTACATCCCAGATGACATCTCAGACTACAGCTATCGGTCTACAGCCTGACTACAGTCTTTGTATACTGCATGAGTGGATAGTTAATAGACGACTAGTTTAGAGGTTAGAAATCGCACAGTGTGGATTTGCCATTACCGTGCTACTTTGGAACACATGATTTCACTTAAGTGGGACATCCGTGAAGCTATCTCTAATAAGCTGCACTCAGTTGTAGATTTTTCGATGTAGATAAATCTTGCGATACTACTGTCGGTATGAAATTCTCAGGAATCTCCAAGCCTGTGGTAGCTTGCCTCGTTTCGTAGAGGCCTTTCGATATGAACCGTTTTTTCGTTTGTGGGTTAACACAACATTCTCGTTGCCTTTCCTGCAAGAGACCGGAGTGCCAAAAGTTCGTGTTTTGAGTCTACCTGCCTTTGGTCTAGCTATAAACGGCCTTGGTTAGAACATCTCCATACCATGGTCCATATTTGTGGATGACTTTGATTTCTGCTTCCAATCTAGCAACGTGGCTTCTTGTAAACGGCAGTTACAAATGTCTATTAACAAGGCTTATAACTGGCCCTCACCCGTAGTTTTTGGTTTTCTGAAATTAAAACGGACTGCATCAATTTTTGTCATAGTCTCAGACAGCAACCAGATCGTGAACCTAGGGGAACACCAATTCCGATGGTTAAAGAAGCCTATTCCAGGCTTACATGATTCCACATTGAAGGAACTGCGTGACAAATGCAACCGTTAATTGAATGCATTCCGACCTATGACTGGTACCAATTGGGGTACTTACAGGACTACGATGCTCGTTTGTACTGTTCAAGTATTCGATCGATACTGAACTATGTTTCTATTGCTTATGGCTCACCCAGAAGCACTTCACTGTAGATCTCAGATCACGTACATCACTGAGGGCTCCGCATTGCGACTGCGGCACATGTGTGTGAACAGGAGAACGTTCCATGTCACTCTCTGTGCTGTATGCCATCAACTTCCACGGGATGCCGAAAAACCCTACTCGGAATCACGGATCCTTTGATCACAGTCAATTTCCTAGTCATTCGAATTTCTTCACGTTGCTTGTTTTGTCAGCTTTTTTTTATAAGCATTTTTACTATGGTTTTTAATTAATGCATACTCTAACGAAATTAGCCGGAAAAAAAACGGATTGCTACGTTTTCAAATAGTTGTTATTTATAGCCTGTTATTATAGTTGTTATAGTTGTTATATATAGCCTTTTCACTACCTACACTGTTACATTTGTTTATTGCAGAAGATCCTCAACTTTACCGAGGACGCAGTAATGAAGTCACATGGATCATGCCTAAAATGGGAAAAAATATAATAGTAAGTCGTTTTACATATCAACGGTTTCCAATCAATCACTTCAAATTCTTTACTGGTTAATGTGGGAGTTGACTGCAACATGTCATATTTGGGAACAAATTGTTTTCAATATTAGTTGTGGGGAGTCTCACAATTATGTTGCAATGGAATAATAACATAGTTTTTCAACTAGGAGTGACTGTCTAGCTGAGGAGACCAACGTAGCAAGGTCATCACTACCAGCAAACTGTTGTAAGTTCTTGCGTCACCCAGTGATGTATAGTAAAAAGCATTGGCCCGCAGCGAAATTCCCATCCCTGATGGAAAGTTGTGAGGAATGCTGTAACCACCACGATTGTCTTTGATCCTTTCTCATAAGTATAGGTGCAGTCATAGGCATGGCCTGGTGTTCATAAGCAAGTGCCAGGATGCCCAGAAATAAACACCTGCACACATTCATTTCACTAATGCCAGTTTTTAAATTATTTAAAGAGCTGAAAATAAAAATGTAACTAACAACCAATAGAGAAAATAACAATAAACAGCTACGGCCTGTCTGTAAAGTTTTTTTTCACTGAAGAAATTGATGACTTTTAGAAGATTACTCAGACTGCCGTCAATGATTTCTTTTACCCCCTTGCCACCTGTTTCAAAAACGGGTTGCATGAAATTATTGAACTGAATTCATTAAAATGATATAAACTCAGGAACGAACTCACATTGGTGGTTGCCCACCACAGAAACAAGTATTAACGTGTGAAGACAATATGGCTCATACTAAGACATGCCATACTAATCGTTCCCCACTGCAATGCAATGTGACAAATGTCACCATACAGCACCAGGTTTTGCAGCACACAGTAAGTTATCCACGGCATGACTCCATATTGTCTTGCGATGTACCCAGCAACTTACCGTGAAAACCAAGTCTAATTGCATATGTTAAAACGGGCAGATCTATCACTTCTGGTTATTGTTAAGTGGTTTGGGTGGAAGACTGGATGTATCAGTACGCTCGTTGACTCACACCACCAAGTGACTATTAAAGGACACCTTGCTTTGCAAAATTCGAGTCTATTGCAATAAAAAAACGCTTTTCATCAGATCAGCACCAATATCGAAGACTGTCATACACCTAAAGAACTCTTAGGAAAGTCGCAATACAGAGACAAATGTGAAAAGTACATAAAAGAAACCTACATGAGAATCTGTTGCGGATCCATCAGTGTTTATAAGAGCATATCTGTATAGGAGGATACATAGCGCCCGATTCTTAAAGGCCAAAAACAATTAGTTTCTAATTATTATGGTAATCGGAATGAAGATACAGTAATTCTTAACCATGTGAGGGCACGCAAAGGCCTCACACCCAAAGTAAGCTTACTTGAATGGGAGTCCTGCCTAGCCCGAGAAGTTAGCCTGGATGCCGTATCTAGAGTTGGATTATTGACCACTCAATTCAGATTGACAGCATATTGCTGAGAGAACTGTCTATGCATGAAATATAATATAAAAGGGATCCTACGTTACATAATATAAGTTCTTTACTGGATTGGTGCAATACAGCCGTTGCAATGTAGGCCTTCAAAAAAATGGACTGTAATGCATTTAAATAAGTATGGCTGACAGGACGAGTGGTAAGACTCAGCCCAATCATCACTTCAGTTAGTGTAGTTAATAGTTATTGTCCTAAGGCCCGGGCCACTGCACTGTGACTGAGTGCTTTTTTTTTTATCAAAAAGCACTGTGACTGAGATTGGCGCTAATGACCTAGCAGTCGACGCGCCAAAAACTCATTCCTCTAAAGTCATACCATGTACTAAGGAATATTTTTGTGCAGTTGCTTTAATTTTGGAACCTACATGTCAGTTATTAAAATGTAGGCCCAGAAATGGAACTTCTTCGACAAGTGCATTTGAATGCACCATTAAGCTCAATCCCCTCTAAAAGAAATATAGAAATAAACGCTTCCATTATGGTTCTAGAAGCAACTTCAGGCAATCAGACCTACTAGACAAGCACTAAAAACTATAACCAGAGGCCGAAGCATGTGGCTAGTTAATGAAGAGTTTCAACTGTCTATTGCACAAAGCCATGTTCCTGGCTTGGAAACAGACTTAAAGAATTTGAACATTTGGTTCACAGATTGGAGAAGTACTGTTTCAATCCATTAATTTCTAAACAAAATGCTGCTATGCTCAAAACACAACGTTGGGGACACTAATAGACAGAGTACATGGAATGTACACTCTAATACCACCATTCACGTTAAAAAACGATAAGAGAAAAAGTTAACCATGAAACGACGCAAACTTCTGAGCAAGATATAGGAATGCACATTAATAACGCCGTGTTGGCAGGTTTCATCATTGGTTTCTCCGTGTCTAAATGCAACTACAGATAGACGCATGTTGATTATGATTCGAGTGCCAGCTGACAATCCTGATATCAGTGCATATCACGTTGTGAGACAGTACATACCGGCAGTTTCCAACTGCGTGCCACACTAACTTTGCACGAACCAAGCTCCAGCAAATTGCAAAAGCCATAACAGCGGGAAGGACAATAATTATCCTTCTAGGATTAGTCAAAGATCCTACTACGCAGAAACAGTAAAACATTTATATTAAGGATTGTTTGGATATCGTTGGCCAATTTTTAGCAGCTTGTAGTGAATGCCACCAAGCCCTTGAACAGTACCGGCTACCATTGCTTATCTACTGATATCCGCATGTCAGCCCACTTCTAGCAATGCAAGGATTCAGGAATACAACAATGAACCAGTGCTGAGCACTTTTTTCTCAACACTCCATTATTTATTTTAAACGAAAACCGTATTACAACCATTTTGTAACACGGGTTTCTTTTTCTTTTCCTCCCTGTATTATGGAGCCTTGCATTGTTGGACCACTACTTCAACTACAGCTATCATTGTAACCCTACTTTTACGGTTTTCATTGTTTAAAAGTGTGGCTCCGAAATGACATATCTTTTACGGCGTACAAGGATAAAGCATTGTTTAAAAAGTGGGAGTATAAGTGGGACTACAAGTTACAGTCATAACGGCAACAGTCGTTTCGAAAATAATGCATTAAGACGCAGACAATGCCTTACAATGTTTTTGGAGGATTAATATTTCCACTAAATTCAACATTCCCCCAATCCCCCTTTTCTAAATACACGTACGGGGTAAAAAAAATTGTTTAACGCAATCGTTACTAGTCCCGATTGGTTCATAACTGTTTCAAACCTACCTTGCACATGTTGGCGGGACCACAGCTCTACGAGTATCGATCATGGCAAACACACAAAACATAGTAAGGTGAGTATAAATGTGAGAATAAGTAACAGTTGCTGCCCTGCCAGTATTTATTGTACAAGTATAAAGTATATGGAAAGTACCAACTAAATTAACTAAATAATCCTAACGAACTAAATTAACTAAATTAACAAAATTGATAATCGCCAGCTAAATGCCACATCACCCTTTTTAAAATATACGTGGCCCTCAGGTTCCTTTTCTTGTTCCATACTACTGCACATTTTAGGGGAGTGTTCTGGAGATGGGTTTTCGTCCACATTTTTCGTTTTAAAATGTACGTAGCCCCCAGTTTCTTTTCATGTCCTAAACTACTGTATTGTCCATTTTCGGGGAGTGTGCTGGAGATGGTTTTTCATCCACATTTTTCGATGCAGGTGTGTCTAGCAATGAGCTTACAAACTTTTGCTGCTGTGGTGAAGGTCGTTTGTAGGCCCGAACACCTTTTACACTCCGAAGGCCAATACGGTCCATTATCAACTGTTCGTCCACTTCATTTTGAAACAAACAAGTTGCAGCAGTGACTTTTCCAGCATGATTGGTACCAAAAGAAATACAAATTTCTTTCATATATTTCCTTAGCATATTTTTACCCACTTTTTGAACCGAGAAACGAATGTCAAACTTCGTCACGAGTGGGCATCGGTAAAATGGGCCTGTTGCTGGAATGAAGTCCAAATAACGCTTTAATGCAAAATAAGCGCAATCAGTGTGTCCGTCTACTTTTTAATGTTCGATACTTTTGAAGCTGACTGCACGATGTTGCAGCCCACCTTGAATATTTTGTTATTACGTTCTTGAAAACAAATGTACTCTCCTGCCTCATCATTCGCAAATGAAAACTGCTCAACAGATAAATCAATGTGTTCATCAATTACCCGCAATGCAAAAACTTTACAATTCACAAAGAAAACTGTGTAACTAAAACTCAAGCTAGTTTGGCAGTGAAAAACTCGTTCCCATAACAGTTTTTCTTTTTCCACTCTAAAAGACTGGGCTTATTTCGTCGTCGTTCCAACTCCGTCATGTGTTACTTTTTTCATGACGCCATCTAATGTCTTGTAAAATCCATGAAAAACAGGGTTGTTAACATTGAACATTATCACAATCATAACAGCCACATTCGTTTCGAAGGTAACGCATTATTCCGCAGACAATGCTATACATTTTTTTTGGAGGATAACAAGCACCATCAACACGACGTGCTTCCATTACAAAGTAACACAACCAATGATTAATTTTCTCTGCTGAAACAGAAGACGAATTCAACTGAGCTTTCTCACCTACGCAACGCAAGTTGTAATCCTTTGCCCACGATTTAAAATCGTTCGTGCTCCAATGCATATTCTTCGTGGTATTTTTGCACCGAACTTCATCCTGCAATGCACTTATTTGTGAAGGCTGCACAACAGCAAAGCGTTTATTATGCATTGTACTCAAAGCAACTTCTTTGCAAACATTTGGCCTACCTTCGAGTTACGCTTGAATAAATCCTGCATGGTCGATGAAGGTTTTTGACCAGCCCCACCATCCGATGAAATAGCGGCAAGATCTATTTGGGACAGAAGTTCATCTATTTGGTTCAGAAGTGACCAAGTTGTCGACGCGCCATTAAGCCTCAATCCCCCCCCCTCATCGTCTTCATCACTAAACAGTTGAGAAATCCCTAAATCCATAATGACGTCCGAACCCACAAAAGAAAAGCAAAGTATGGTTACAAGCCATTCGTTCTAACAATGAATGACCAACAATGAACGACGCTTGGTTCAAACACTGTAGGGTTACAGGCCATATATTACCCTGTTTGTTCCAACAATAATCAGCGAATAAGTTGTTTTCGAAGCGTTCTCGGGTGCAATAATAATTCGTCGGGCTGCTCCCTCGGGTGTATTGTAGCAACCCTCGAACCTTCGAAAACAAGTTATTCGCTGATCATTGTTGGAACAATCAGGTAATATCTATTACGTCGCGTACTTAATTATTGTCTCATTTGAGATGAGAACATCTGTAGACAAATCGGTTACACCCTGCTTCCTTCATACGAAGACCCAACAATGACTCGTGTCTGTGTCCCTCGACATTGTTGGTTACGAACACTCGGGAAGCAGGCGATAACCTATACATCATGTCAGACTCGTCTAAAGCGAATGGAACACTATAACAAACAGATTATTGAAACACAAAGTACAACAGTAATTCTTCGTGCTATTCGATTTACAGGCAATCGTGATTGTTTCGTTATGAACAAAACAAGCAGATCACATAGGTCTATCTCTGTGATGTTCCAAAAGAAACCTGAATACTCCAGAAAGGAAACAGGCCCTATATCTACAGTTTCATACTTCGATATTTGAAAAGATTTTATTCTGAACCTGGATTCTGGGTAGTCATAGTGTCTTGAATACTGACTTACGTGCTTCTCCTCATGTTATGTAGCGTTCTCCAGTTCTACCTCATAAGCTTTACCACTCAGGTATTGTGCTAAGTATTATCGCGATAGTGACGCTGGAAGTTGTTAGTTAGACAGCAAAGTAAGATTATGATGGGCAAATACGAGGGAGAACTATGAAAGTAAGATGAGGGATTGAGACTTAATGGTGCATCGACAGGCATGTATGGTGAAGGTGCTGTAGCATTGAAGTGGTTTCTTCTAAAGTGTCAGAGATTGTAATTGTTGTTTGTAAAAATCTTTGCTAAAATTTAGCTGTGTAGCAGGGGTACTGAGCCAGTTCATCATACCCGACTTGGCCTGTAGCTACGCAATAGACTGTGCATGCTTAAGTAATGTTGATATGCCATGTTGCATTCAAACCTTTAAAAATTATACTTTGAAAATGTATAAGTATATACACAGGTCACCATCTAATCTTTGTTAAAAATACAGCAAGAAGAGACAAACTGTACATATTATATTGTTTGCAGCGACACACTACTCTAACCATTACCTCAGTATTTGACTAAATAATATTTAGCAGCACTTTCCTGTTATAACTTACCTTTCAACTACGTAGCTTCCTCTGCTTCCCTTTGTGAAAAGTTTTCTGTTTGCGCGGGAGAGGTAGTTTTTGCCTTTGGTTTTTCTACTATTTAGTGATGTTTTATGCTGTAGTTGTAGGTTTTACTGTGTTAAAATTGGTTTCAAATGGGTAGCCTAGTTTGATATTGCATATGCCAATAAAACAATTATAGTAAGTCGTGTTACCCTTGCAATGGTTGTTGCTCATCTACACTGCTCGTCCCATTTGCTCGTCACGTTTATAGTGAAGCGTGTTACCCCTCTAGTGGTTGTTACTTGTGGGGGGGGGGGGAATTGAGGCTTAATGGCGCGTCGACAACTTGGTCATTAGCGCCAACCTCAGTCACAGTGCAGTGGTCCGGGTTGCCACTGCACCACACATTACAGAGATGTTATTCAAACCCCTAATCTAAATCTTGTCATACATCTGAACCTCCTGCAAAAATTGAAAAACACCGGACAGGAGGACAGACTTATCGCCCAACTGACGCGCAATGTCATGCGGAAGATGGAACCGACGACGAACACCATCAAGATGGCGACAATCAACAAGTAAGTGCCGGACCGTAAGTGGCCGTCGACACCAAGAACATTCAGGAGGGTCAACCCCCCGCAAAAGGAAACAGTGAGTAAGTCGGGTGTGACCAATCCGCAAACGGGCCAACACAACCTCCTCACGGCGACTGCGGCGACACGCCGAGTGCCACTCCTCGACAGTGCCTTTAATGGCCCGTAACTTATTACCGTCCTGTCTGTCCCACAAGGTTTGCCAAAAAGCGTGTAACCTCAGACGCAGAGTTGGAAAGGCATCTGAGGGAACAAGGCTGAGATCCCTACCGAGAGGGCCAGAAAGGGCCCCTTTCGCAGCAGAATCAGCTTGTTCATTCCCTGCTATCCCAACATGGCCCGGGATCCAGCAGAAAAGCACGGTTTTCCGCTGGCCAGGCAAGCGGGAAAGCAAAGCTTGGACACGTTGTGTCAAGGGGTTCCGTGGATTGTAAGTCGCCAAGGACTCCAGGGCACTCATGGAATCGCTAAAGATAATGAAATGCGTGCCCTGAAGGCCAAGGATCCATTCCACCGCCAAACCGAGAGCCAAAAGCTCTGCAGAAAACAGAGAATAGCCTGATGGAAGGCGATGGGCTACCGTTACTCCCTTACAAACACAAGCACAAGCCACGCCAGCGTCTGACTTCGACCCATCAGTAAACAGCCGCTGATA
>JAHWFP010035902.1:9756-19957 GCA_023313725.1 Lithobius niger
AAATGTTACCAAACGACATGTGAGACGGAATGCAACAAGGAAGCGAGCGATACAAAAAAAAAAAAACGAAAGGCGAGACTGTGCTGGTAGGAGTGATAAACACCAAAGAGGCTGAATATCGTATTCCTTCCAGAGACTGTGATGTAGTACATGTTGGAGAAACCAGAAATGGAGTAAGAATGAGAATGGCACAACACCGGGCAAACGTACGAAATGGGAAAGATGATAATGGCATCGCGGTCCACTGCAATGAAACTAAGCACGCAACTGATTGGAAGAAAGCCAGCACTCTTATTAAATCAAATTTTAAAAGAGACCCACATCTCAGACGTTTAGAATCCGTTACCATACAACTTCACGAGCAAAAAGGGATCTTTATGAATATTCAAGGCCCTGCCTTTCCAAGAGTTTTGCACCTTGTAAACAAAGAGCTGAGCAGTCGTGTTGATCATTGGGCCTTAGAAGCAAGATCAGTGGTTCAACCCTGCGAATATGGAAGGCTACGGTACGGCTCAAATTTGAATCCGCAAAATGTCCTTAACGGAAAAATGTAGTATGAAGTCTGGAAAACCAAGAAGCCTCAAGATGACAGCAGTGTGTCTTCAAAAAATTCCGAGATTAGGTTGTGAAAGTGTGCGAACTTTTTTGACATAGTGTGTTTCACAGTATGTTTTGCAACGACCTTTTTTTTGCCAACAACTAATTTGTATAGCCGCATCGGTACAGCCTTAACAGTATGTAGCATATGAATGTTTGTTGCAGTTTAACTAGTCTTGCTCTACGAGGGCTTTGTATATGATCTGTTAGATATAAAAGCCAATTCCAAATGCCAGATTTTTACTTGGTTTTACCAATTACCAATGGTTCTCGGGCCAAATCAGTTTCCAGCCGACCAAGGCAATCAGACTTTTTATTGTTTTATTTTGTTTTATAAAACTAGTTCAACAAAATTAAAATTTACAAAATTTCCAGTTCTTTATGCAAAACTTGTATCTTGCTCCAATGCACCTTTTTGGGGTTTGTTTTTTTGTTTTTGCTATCCTAATAGTAATTATTAGTTTAAAATCAGGACTGCACCGATCTACGTGCCAAACGGTCGAGAACTGGCAGTCTGATACGGATATTGAGGGTTTTTTTTTTAATATTAATGAATGAATGGAAGCTCAGCAAGTTTATGCATGTTAGACGGAGCAACGCCTTAGTAAAACTTTGTGTGGCTTTGTGAGCAATTTTTTTTACTGTAATAATATTTTGGGACTATATTTTCATTTTTTTTAAATGCTTGAAACAGACTTGCGATGTCAATATCTATTAGCTACATTGGAAAGCTTGTGGAAAAAACGTTTAAAATTGTGTGCGGGAACATCAAAATTGGTCAATATTTAGCGAAATTATAAAAAAAAAACGATTTTATCTAAACGATTCCTGCTTAAAAGCTATCAACTAAATATTACAAGAATTCGAAAGCGTTTGAAAATATGTTAAATTGGTTTAACTGATTAGCCAATTAAAATCAGTCAGTAATTTCTAGTGATATTGCTGGGAAAAATGACCTGCCAAAAATGAAAAAAAGGGTGTACTTGCACTAGTACTTTAGACGTACATGCACCTGAGAACTATATAATATTTTTTTATGGCCTTAGGAACTTTTGTTATTCGTCTACGTTTAGAATATTTTAACTACCGTAAATCGCATATTAAACGCCTAGTTAATGCTAACTTCCAGCCCTCTAAAATGCTTGAAAGTCAAAAATCGTGATGTACTCTTCTGTGACGCTCACCCCTTAAAAATCATCGATTTTCTGTGGCAAAATTAACTAAAATCGCTTACCTTTTAACGAACGCAACATTTCATCCCAGTGTATCTTGGTTTTTCTGTGGCAAAATTAATTTAAAGCCTTAACGAAATCAACGTATTCAGCCTGAAAGGTGTCTTTTTTTTTTTTAGCATTAGTCGTTTTCTGCAAATTTTAGCATGTCAAAATCGTATGGGCATCCCATTACACCATGGTCCGGCACTTCCTTGTTGATTGTCGCCATCTTGATGGTGTTCGTGGTCGTTTCCATCTTCCGCATGACATTGCACATCAATTGGGCGATAAGTCCGTCCTCCTGTCCGGTGTTTTTCGATTTTTGCAGGAGGTACAGATGTATGACAAGATTTAGATTAGGGGTTTGAATAATATCTCTGTAATGTGTGGTGCAGTGGCAAGTTGTTGACGTGCCATTAAGCCTCACTGCCGTGTGATGGTGACCCGATTTATGACTTTTAGGTAAATGGGTTTAAATCCCATAATACGGCGCCCACCCGTTGTTCCCAAGAATGTATTGGTAGGGAGTGGTGAGCAGGCGAGAACCGGCAGAAAGTAAGAGCAGTCGGCACCGTACCTCCAGAGTTACCGGTTGGCTAAAGTAATGTAACCTCTCGTAGAAAAAAGATTTAAACAGCTGCAGTGCCGGTAATATTGTGGCAGTTGTGTACTTACCGTAGGTTACATAAACTCGAACATCAGTTACGTAAAGTATGACAGATGTCACAGTTAAAGCCCGAAAAGTTGGATAGTTTTGTTAGTAACATTTAGATCAGCAATACCGAGTGTACAGCAAGAATCACAGGAGTGGTGACTCTTGCAATCTAAATCGACTGCTTGACAGCAGCGCAGAGAGAACAGCAGAGCGAGAGTAGGTAGCTGTCTATCCACATCACCTTGTTTACATCAAAAGCTCACACCGAAAGGCTTGAGCGAATCATTCGTCCTGCGAGATGCATTCTGCGAGAGGAAAATGGCAGACCACGTTGTACTGCCGCTTACGAGTGGCCACTTCTCTGCTTTCCTTGATGCAAAAACCTGCATGTAATTTAGTAATTGGCATGTGTTCTAATACAACAACCGCCAAGCTTCTCGTCATATATTGTCGAGTGAGTTTTGCCTTTCTTAAACTTCTGCTCAAAACGGCCATAAACATAAATGCGATTTGGAGTTCGCAGGCCGCGAATATAACAACAAACACGCGGCTGGGCGATCTGCTTGTTTTTCTACACTGTGTAAGCGATCGGCGTCCACGTGGGTGTTGTCTTTTCTCCATGAACGTACCCTAAGACCAGCGGAGTCTTGCAACACGTGCACCAACCTCGGACTTGGGAGCGATTTCCCTGCAAGAACAGCTGGCAGTTCATACAAAGGATTCCAATACCTTAGCGATGCTTCAGATTCGATATTCAGGAAGAGCGAAAGAACGTAAAACAGCAGACTAGTTCTCTAAGCACCAAAATACAGATGCACAATCTCACAAAGAGAAAGAAATCGGTCCAAATTTTTTCAAATTTTCGACAGGTTTCATGGAGGAGGCCGAAATACGTCTACCAACTGTCTTCTTCAGGCGTTATTTTGAGGTTTTACTGCTGCTTTGACTCGCATCAGTCCGTTTGTTTACATTCGAATCGCGCTAACAAAAGGACAATGCGAGTCAAAAGTGTTAGGCAGTTCCTTCCTATTCTGTCACTGGAGCTCATGGCTTTACTATAGGCTCCTGGTTAAGCAACCTGTAAACACTCGGTGTAAGCTCTGGCTACACCCTTCTTCTCCCTTTCTTTTCCATTGTCATACTACAATGCTCATGTGTGTACAATTACTCCCAGTTACTATTGTTGTTGTCGTCACTGGGTATCCATCTTTCTAATCCCTTCTTTCTTCCAGATCTTGGCTTCCACACTTGCGCCAACTTAAAGACAAGTCTTTGCGGGCACTTAACATCGTGCGGGTTCTGTCGGGCACTTCATGGGGTGCCGATCGCACTGCCACGTTGCGCCTCTACAGAGCCCTTGTCCGCAGCAAACTTGATTATGCGTGCATGGTGTATGGTTCGACTAGTGACTCGACTCTCCAGGTGTTGGACACTGTGCATCACAGTGGCCTGCGTGTGGCGACTGGGGCATTTCGAACTTCTCCAGTGGTCAGCCTCTATGCTGAGGCCTCGGAGCCTCCTTTGGCCATTCGTCGGCGGAAGCTGGCCATTCAGTATGCTGTGCGTTTACGTGCTGTGGAATCCAGTCCTGCTTGGTCCGTGGTTTTTGGGCCAGACTTGCGAGTCGGTAGACGCAGGGTGGGTAAGGGTGATTTCCGCGATAGGCTCCAGCAGTCCTGTCAGGAGATAGCCTTTGAAATGCCCACCGTCTTGAGGTTTGGGGGGATGCCAATGGCCCCTTGGCTTGTCCCAAGTGGCATTTTCATTTTCGCTCTGGAGTCCCTCCTGAAGGGTTCCACTCTACCAGCAAGGTACTTACAGGAGTTCCGGCGGCTGAGTTCTCAGTAAGCCGGTTATCAGCGCCTGTTTACTGATGGGTCGAAGTCAGACGTTGGCGTGGCGTGTGCTTGTGTGTGTAAGGGAGTAACGGTTGCCCATCGCCTTCCATCAGGCTATTCTGTGTTCTCTGCAGAGCTTTTGGCTCTTGGTTTGGCGGTGGAATGGATCCTTGACCTTCAGGGCACGCATTTCATTATCTTTAGTGATTCCATGAGTGCCCTGGAGTCCTTGGCGAATTACAATCCTCGGAACCCCTTGACACAACGTGTCCAAGCTTTGCTTTCCCGCTTGCCTGGCCAGCGGAAAACCGTGCTTTTCTGCTGGATCCTGGGCCATGTTGGGATAGCAGGGAATGAACAAGCTGATTCTGCTGCGAAAGGGGCCCTTTCTGGCCCTCTCGGTAGGGATCTCAGCCTTGTTCCCTCAGATGCCTTTCCAACTCTGCGTCTGAGGTTACACGCTTTTTGGCAGACCTTGTGGGACAGACAGGACGGTAATAAGTTACGGGCCATTAAAGGCACTGTCGAGGAGTGGCACTCGGCGTGTCGCCGCAGTCGAGGAGGTTGTGTTGGCCCGTTTGCGAATTGGTCACACCCGACTTACTCACTGTTTCCTTTTCCGGGGGGTTGACCCTCCTGAATGTTCTTGGTGTCGACGGCTACTTACGGTCCGGCACTTACTTGTTGATTGTCGCCATCTTGATGGTGTTCGTCGTCGTTTCCATCTTCCGCATGACATTGCGCGTCAGTTGGGCGATAAGTCTGTCCTCTTGTCCGGTGTTTTACAATTTCTGCAGGAGGTACAGATGTCTTGACAAGATTTAGATTAGGGGTTTGAATAACATCTCCGTAATGTGTGGTGCAGTGGCAACCCGGACCGCTGCACTGTGACTGAGGTTGGCGCTAATGACCAAGTTGTCGACGCGCCATTAAGCCTCAATCCCCCCCCCCCCCCTTCTTTCTTCCTCTCTGTTCCTTTTCCATTGGGCCAACGGACAAAAGGATTCCGGGCCATGTTGGGATTGGTGGAAATGAGCAAGCTGATTCTGCAGCGAAAGCGGCCTCAGCCTTGTTCCCTCAAAGGCCTTTCCAGCTCTACGTCTGAGGTTACACGCTTTTTAGCAAACCTTGTGGGACAGACAGGACAGTAATAAGTTACGAGCTATTAAAGGCACTGTCGAGGAATGGCACTCGGCGTGTCGCCGTGAGGAGGTAGTGTTGGCCCGTTTGCGCATTGGTCACACCCGACTTACTCACTGTTTCCTTTTACGGGGGGTTGGCCCTCCTGAATGTCATTGGTGTCGACGGCCACTTACGGTCCAGCACTTCCTTGTTGATTGTCGTCGTTTCCGTCTTCCGCGTGACATTACGTGTCAATTGGGCGATAAGTCTGTCCTCCTGTCCGGTGTTTTTCAATTTTTGCAGGAGGTACAGATGTATGACGAGATTTAGATTGGGGGTTTGAATAATATCTCTGTAATGTGTGTGTGGTGCAGTGGCAACCCGGACCACTGCACTGTGACTGAGGTTGGCGCTAATGACCAAGCTCTCGACGCGCCATTAAGCCTCAATCCCCCCCAATCCGCTCTTGTTGAGCATGTTTTATATTTTCACGATAAGATGTGATGGGAGGAATTAAGTCAAGCATAGAGGCTTTTCCAAATCTCCGAGGATATAGAAATCCCGAGCGGTAAACTGGGGGGGGGGGATTGAGGCTTAATGGCGCGTCGACAGCTTGGTCATTAGCGCCAACCTCAGTTTATGTGGTAAACTGGATTCCCCACGCTCGAAATCCCGGACTCCCGGCATAAGGCTACCGAACTGTAAGTCATTTCTATCCATTTCCTAGTACTAGTGAAGCCGTGTCTGAAAGCCAGTCTTGCTCCATATTTAATTCTCTCAAACCCTGACTGTGCAATAACTCTATGCTATACAATTACCATTCCCAATTCTGCCCATTTCATATTCAACTAAACTCCTAGTGTGGTGTAGTGCATTTCCATATTTAACATTGTTCACTGAATAAACCGAGGAAGTAAACAGTCCCCACAGATCCGTAGCTATGTGAGTCCTTCTTTCCTTCCCTTTACTGAACAGTATTGTCCTCCCTACGGTACAGGAGTTTACGATCCACCACCTCTGAAATTTATTCACTATTTAATGCTCGCGCGTAAGCGACCCTGCGGTCGGACTTGTTCAGCGATAATGCTTTCTGCAGACTTATCTCTCAATGCGGACTCGCTGTAGACACCCTATCCCCCGCCTACGTTTTAAGACAACGTCTAGGAAATTATCCTAATCCCCTCGTCCCCCGTGGCGGCATATTTCCGACAATCTGGGATGCCAACACAAAAAGCCGCTGTAAAACCTCAAAATAGCGCCTGACGAAGACAGCTGGAAAACTTATTTCATACTCTTCCACGCAAACTGTCGAAAATTGCGGTATTTGGACTGATTTCCTTCATGTTGTGAGATTGTGGATCTTTATTTTGGTGCTTCAATTTTCTGAACTCTCGCAGTATAATGTGTTTACATGTTTTCAGACTAATGCTCTGGGAGAAAGAGATTTCTCCTGTAGGCCAACAATTTTTTGTCCCAAGTTTAAACAATTTTATGACTAGGGCTTGTGGTTTTGCTCTGGTAGCTTATAACGGATTTATGTGGTTTCAATGTTCGTGGATTTTATCGACTTTATAGCAAAATATTATCCGAAGTTATAATTTCTTCAGTGTTTAATTAAATTAAAAATGTTTTTCCACCCCAGAAATTCTCCTAAATTGCCCAAAAATTTTAAAGAGAATGTGGCATTTGGGGAACTGGTTAAAAATATGGAAAAATTCGAATCAACAGCCTTCCAACTGCGAGTGTTAACTTGGGACAGAAAATAACACTTTTGCTAGGAAATTCGTACAATATTTTGCTTACTACAATGGATGAGGCTGTCCTGCCCCAGGGTGAGTTATGGGTGAATGCGTGGATAATTTACGTTTTATTAACTTTAAATAACCGTTGAAGAAATTGGACGAATAAGCGCAGAATAAATGTTCAGTTTCCCTCAAATTTCCACATTCATTCCACATTTATTTCTCGGGTTTGACTGTGGTTGAAAAAGGGGGAAAGAAACGTTCCGTTAAACCTCTATGGTAGGGAGTAAAATGGGCGAATATAAATGTAGAATAAACGTTAAATTCACTTCAGATGTCAACGGTTATTTCTCGTGGATAACTGTGACATTCCACCCTATTATTCTACACAGAGAAAAAGAGGTTTTCCAGACCATTTGTTCAACGTTGAATTTACGTACGTTTGCTACCTGGGAAACTCTCAGTTGAGTTAACGATTAACTGATGACAGCGTAGAAACAACGTAATTAACCCCAACAGTGAAGTGAATTTATTAAGAATTTGTTAGATGTTAAGCTTGTCCGGAGCCTTTCGATTGTGTTTAGGATGTCTTTCGTCCTTGTGAGGCTGTGGTGCTTCATCTACACGTAGTGGAGATGGCACAGCTTTACCCTGTTTGCTGTTGGCTTTCACCTTAGTCGGCTTTAACAACGCATTGTGTGGAGACTGCCTTGTAAGTATAGCAGGCTCTGGACCATCATTCTCATTATTTCTCGCAAGGAGGCGCTCTACAGAATCACTCTACATAGCCAGTTCAGTGACGTCATCAGACTCAACCACTGGCTGTGTGTGGGGTGATTCGCTCCGTAACGTGCTGACTCCTGGTGCTGAAATTGGTAAATTATCAGGTGAGGTGTTTGATTGGAGACAATACCGGCATAGCAACAGTAGAACGCCGTAATTGACCTACTGAAAGTCGTTTCAAATTTGCATTTGAAGGCAACACCTGATTTCCGGGTTTGCCCCCCCTGTGGGCTGGGGGTAGAATAAGCCCACCGTACCCCTGCCTGTCGTAGAAGGCGACTAAAAGGGAACCCAAGGTCACGGTTTGCTAATGTGCCAAGGATCTGGATGGCGGAAGGTTTTTTAGTCCGTCTTGAACACTAGCAACCTCAACACTACGGTTTGCGAGTGCGCCTATGGTGTGTATGGCGGGCAGGTTTAACACCCGTCGCAAGCACTAGTCGGAAAGAGGTGAAGGGACATCCAGACAAACCGGGCCCGGGGTGGCTGCTTAGAGGATGTTTGGTGGTTTGAATCCCCTTTTGGGTTTGATTCCAATTTGCCAGTTCTGGCCACTGGGCTTTTCATCCTCATCCCCCAGCATGTTGGCCGTGTGCTGCAACCTAGTAATCCGTGGAGGCGGAGATCCTGGCTTTCGGGCTTTGGCCCCCTTATTCCGGAGGACGGGTGGCCTGGGCGAGTCGGCCTAAGGTCAATCGGCTAGGACCTTTCGGGTCCTGTCGATGTGGGGAGGCGGTTTGTGCTGTATCCATCTGCATCACGGACCCGAACTGTTTGGGTTATCGACGGAGGTGGTGTGTACGGCTTCCTTGGTGGCCTCGCATCTCGGCATGCTTAGGCTGCCACCTCTCGGAGATAGACGGCGGTGTAAGCTTCCTGGTGCAGGGCCCTGGATATGCGGCTTCCGGCCCTGCATCACCCGAGTGCCGCGCGGGGCTTTATTTTCTGGGGAGCGCGCCGCCACGACTTCTTTTTTGCTTTCAATGGCAACTTCTTCCCCCCTCCCCCGCAAAAATTTCTTCCCCCCTGAATTCGTCCCCTCCTCGCCGCACTAGCAAGCGCCAGAGGAGGGAACCTGAGATGGTTGGGCCTGGTGCCCAGTTACCAGACTTGCGTAAGAGTCGGGACCAAGTCCCGAAGTTCCTGGTGGTGACAGGCGAGGGCCGATAAGTTACGCAACTCGGTCCATTCGCTGTACACAAAGCTTTGAAAGGGATCTGTGGTACTGATCCAAAGAGTGTCTCTCGGCTCCGTGCTGGGGGATACCTTGTGGAGGTTGCAGACGATGGTCAGGCGAAGAGGCTTTTGAAAGCGAGTGCACTGGGGTCATGCCCAGTGCATGTCGAGCCGCATCGTACTTTAAACAGCAGCAAGGGGGTCGTGACATGCTTCGATTTGAGGGGTGTCAGTGATGATGTCATCCTGGGCGAACTCAATTCACAGGGTGTTACAGCTGTGAGGCGTTTGACACGGAAAAGCGAGAATGGTGCCCAGCCAACTGACACCTTTTTCCTGACCTTTGATACGCCAGTTGCACCGCAGCACATTACTGCCGGTTACCTGCGCTTGAAGGTCAGGAGTTACGTTCCGAATCCGATGCGGTGTTTCCGCTGTCAACGCTTCGGCCATACCAGCGGCTCATGTAAAGGTAGGCCTACCTGTGTTTCCTGTGCTCAGGCAGCCCATGAAGGCGCTGACTGTGCTGTCCCGGAGCAGTGCGTCAACTGCGGTGGTCAGCACCAAGCCTCTTCACGTGACTGTCGTGTTTATGTTGAGGAACGTCGAGTGCAGGAACTGAAGGTGAAGGACGGGCTTTCCTACTCGGAGGCCCGAAAGAAAGCCAAACTATCGGCGCCGGCTATGACACGTTCTTTTGCACAGGTGTCCACTCCATCTTTTGATTCGGGTGAGGATTCGGATGTTTTCGGATCGCCCAGAGGAGGAGTTGAGGAGAATGATTTAATCTTCAGCCCGCCCTAATGCCTGCGCATGCCATCGTTCAGTGGAACTGCCAAAGTTATCGGACCCATGCCGAAGAGCTGCGGCTGCTTTTGTCGCATTGGCGACCTCTGTGCTGCTGTCTACAGGAAACCTGCTTTAAGGCGTCAGATAATCCGGTTGTTCGAGGTTATTATGTCTACCGTCTGGATGCTGACCCTGTGCCACGTGCACATGGTGGTGTTGCAGTGCTGGTTCAACACTATCAGCCGCATGCCAGTGTGCCTCTGCACACTAGGCTTCAGGCGGTAG
>JAHWFP010035906.1:0-38111 GCA_023313725.1 Lithobius niger
CCCCCCCCCCCCCCCCCCCCTGCGCCTCACATTACACTTCAGGTCTTTAAAACTATTGTGCATTGTGAAAAGTCTTGATACTGAATACAGTACACTAACATGTAACTACTTAGGTATTTTTTGCTTTGACGCTTATGCGATGTTACGTAGCGCTGCATATCTCAGTACACTGGCTGCTCACAGAATAACAGAATAACTCGTCTCCTAACTCATTTGCATCGAAATCTCATTTCCACTTAAAGATGGCCCTGTGACCTATAATAACGGTGTGGCAGGCTTTCTGCAAATGGGTGTCAACTATACGCCTGCAGTCATGTCAGGAGCGTCCGTCTATTTTCCAGCCCTTTTGACTCCAGTCCGACGGTCGAGACTGTCAGTTCAGCCACGAACAGCCGTGATATGTGTAGGTTGTATACACGGTGCAGATCCCTGCATGAACACGACAATAATAAATAGGCCTGACTGTCGACTGTCGTTTGTCCGTGTACCTATGACTCGTGTACCAAGTCAGATCGCCGCGAATCACGGATCTGTAATAATAGGAAACGGAGGGATTACGGTCACTGGCGGGTGGCCTAGGCGTGCAGATAGCTGGTCGCCCGATGGATGGGCGATCGGCCGAATGGGGTGGTGTCTCGCGGTAGGGGTGGGTTGAGAGGGGGTGGGGGAGCACCGGCTTAAAGCTATTACGCGCTTCAACGCTACTGAATTTGCCTGCGGGTATTATTGCAGAGTGACACCCATCGAGGCAAAGAGGAGAGTGGGCAAGGTTACTGGAAATACGGTGTGGGAGGGAAGTCCAATCGAGTGAGGGACCCAAACCTCCTCTCAGCGTGCCGAAAGAAGCTTATGAAGTTACAGTAACGTACAGAATCGCACACAAAAAAAGAACCTAGAGAACTTCCGAAAAGAACCTACAGAAACCTAATGAATCTACAGAAAAAATTAGTTATGGAATGTCTTGAACGATCATGCTTGGAGTTGTGATGAAGACTTGAACGCCACCATCTTTGGGGAGAAGGTACGCAGATCATACACTCATTCGTACGATTTTAAATATAACACAAATGTTTAAATACTATAAACAACACCTGTATCGATCGCATGAAAACCGGAGGGGGGGGGGACTGAGGTTTAATGGCGCGTCGACAGCAAGGTCATTAGCACCAACCTCAGTCACAGTGCAGTGCAGGGGTTACCAATACAACCACACATTACAGAGGTGTTAAACAAACCCCAAATCTAGATCTAGCAATTGAGCCACACGAAAGTAAGGCTGATGCTACTGTTAACCGGCCCTTGGTAACCAGGGCAGATTCGGTTGCTAAGGCTAGTATCAAATACTATTCCAAGACAAGTAGATTCTAGTAACTTTCTGTCGCTATTAATATGGATTCTATTCAGTATTACCAGGGGCGTATAAATGCCTACACGTCCGGACGTGAGTGAGAGTATCATTATTTAACTTTCGTTTCATATTCCCTTATATATTCCAAGGCCGTCTGAGAAAGAAGTTGTAGATTTCGCTTCATGGCTTCGGGCCATTTGAATCGACATGACAAGATTCTTATTTTACCGAAGCAACGTTAAGAGGCATTAATTTTCCAGCTCTTACGCGAAACCGGAAGGCAAAACGCGATTTCTATTTCAGTCGGCCTTGACTCGAAGAAGCTTATCCTTCTACGCTTCAAGGTCGTTTTAACGCTGTTGCACGCGGAGCTGACACGTGCTTGATCTAATCGTATCACGAGTGATTTTTTTCTACCGGCTATTTTATTGGGTTAAAACCTATGTAACTTTTTAACGTTGGTTATTTTATCCTCGAACATAGTTACGACCAGTCATTCCACAAATGAACGCAGGGTTCGCGACCCAAAAAGGTAATATTATCATAGATACTCCTTTGTTGAGTCTGCGGGCCCTCTTTTATTTCAAACGAAAATGGCTTCGAACTGCGAGAATGGATTGTGGGGACGCAGCGTAAAAGCACTCTAAACCGGGTGCGAGTTGCTCGTCAAAAGCTAATCGTGAACACACGATTTTGACGTAATTGTCGGTCATATTATGCAAACATGGCAACGACAGCGCTAAAATTATGTCATTTTCGATAGCAACTCGCCATTGGAGGCAACTCGCCTTTGGAGGCAACTCGCCTTTGGAGCAACTCGCCTTTGGAGGCCTGGACCCTCCTAAGTAGTCAGTGTTGGTATTGGGCCCTCAAAGTATGAATCTGAGATCAGTACAAGGACTCATTGTGGACTACACTCAAAGAAATATCTAGCGAATTCAGACGAACAGGGAAGTATTTCCTTCATGCTCGTTTCGCTCTTGTGCCCTTTCGTCTTTCGCTTCATTCTAATGGAATCGAATTGTACAAGGTCACGCGACAATGGCTGTGCAAAAACAAAATGGTTTTCATTCAATTATCCAAGCGTGCAAATGGAACAATTTTTCTTCCCGCCAAAACTCTCACGCTTTGTTGTAGAGACGAGACTGAGTGACGGACGGGCAGATGCGGGCAAAAGAAAAGGGGGGTGGGGGGAGGGCGTGGTGGTCACGTTTTCGATGTGGTTCGCCGAGACTGAAATCTCGGCTAAACGAAAGCCAAATTTGCTCACTCGCACTGCATTACTTCAACAAAACTTCAACACAAAAGTTTTGGAGGCGTGATGTTATACATAACAAGAAACTAAACTTATTCTTGAACAATGCACGTAATATTTTTCGGATCTTTGAAAAACGACTCGTTGTTTAGAGAGAAAAAAGCATTAGAGCTGGTCTCCCCATAGAACTCACAGCTGTGATTGTGCAAGTGGGGAAGGCAAATTCCGAACACTTCATCATCTAACAAGTGAAGCATCCACTAGATACTTTAAAAATTGGCTTTAATCCAATTTTTCGACACCATTTGCCATTGTAAAGGTAATAAAGCCAATCTTTTTAAGTATGGGTGCTTCACTTGTCAGACTATACCGCTGTGATGTTATAGTATTCAGGGGACTTTATAGTGTGTTCCACATTATGTTTTCAGAAAACTGACTGGATGACGGCTCGTTTCCTTGCACTAAGAGTACAAAAACATGTGGATATCACATTTGGAGACTCTACAAATTTACTGCTAGAGTTTACGAATGGAATGTTTACGGGTTTTTTGCACTTGTAGTGGAAGAAAACGTGCCGTCATACAGTTAGTTTTCTGAAAACATAATGTGGAACAAAGTATAGCTTAATCTAGCTACCGTTATGCTCTTGCGTTTCATCAGAGTAAGAATGACAAAAACGCTTTTTCAATTTATGTTTAAATACTACTGTGGCTTTGATTCATTTACATCAATTTCATCAGGGTAGCATGACCGGCCTAATGACAGACGTGGCGCCTTTCTCCCCATGCTCACTGCTCAGAGTTAGGGATTAGTTGATGGGCCAGCTGGACCGTTCGAACGCAAGTCATTTAACTCCGACGTAAGATAAAGGTGCTTACTGCACTACGTTATAGTTGTGTATGGTTTTCAGTAATTGGTTTACTTTCCCTTGAATAATTTATGGAGATTTATAGACATTTATTCAATAAATTAAACTCTTGTAAGAGTTTCTTTGTTTGTCTGAAAAAACGCCAAGTTTACTGTATTTTTAACAAACAAGTGCGAAAATCAAGTTGTCGTAGTACCTGGAAAGCCGGAAAGTATTGGACGATTGAAAAAGGTCTTTATCACACCAAATAAAAATCCTGTCCCCTCACTACGGATGTGTCCCAGATCAACCCCCCACGCCCTTCCTCTTGAATCCCTCTATCTTATTCAATGTAGCACCTATAAGCAAACGCCATAAGCTTTCAATGTGTCGATCAAGCACAGAAGTCAAAACGGAAAAAAAAAGATAAGGGCACTTTCTACGTTGTCGATAAAAGGCGGGGTTGCGAAAGGACGGGTGGGCGGTGGGGGGACGAGGAGGATAAGAAGACTTTAGGGTCTAAAATAGCTGGAGTGGCCTTACGATATACGAAGATAAATGAAATCACAGCTAAAGTGTGGAAAACGTTTTAGGAATTGCATGCCACAAAGTTTATGTTCTGTCGTTTTGGACGTTTACAGCAATAAGAACGAAAAGTAGGGGCCAAAATAAAAAAAAATTTAAAAATGGATCCTTGTCACCGCTCTTATCACAGCGTATTGTGGTCACGTTCATAAACAGGCATGTTTTACAGTTGGGAAAATTGGATTAAAAAAATTACAACTACTACCTGGTACCTCTTCCCATTTATGAAACGATATTTGACTTTAATCAATAGGCTATTCCACTGAGTCAACGGAGTTGCGTATGCATCTCTGGTGGCGCTACAGTAGGCTACGCCGTGTTATCTGTTGGGAACCTCGCTCAACGCCCGTCATGTAAGACCATTGGTCCCAGGGGCTAACACGGCGGTGTAGGCCGCACTTAGGGGTATGTGTGCTAATCATAAAAAAAAACTAACCTTGGGGGTAGCAATGCTTGATTCTGCAGAACACTCCATAAATCTACTTTACACACTCAGCAATGTAAAAGTTTGACGACGCAAATTTATCTGCAATCCTAAATAAAGAATAAATCACAAGGTAAAGGGTAAAAGAAGCAAACAGTATGCGTTAAAGACTGGCCTTGTACAGGATACACTAATCTGAGAAAGAAAAAAAGACAACTGCCCCGACTGGGACTCAAACCCAGGACTACCCACTGAGTAGCCCAGGAGCTCTAACCACTGCGCTACAGGTGCGGATACAGGCTTCAGGCTCCAGCCGAGCTAAATAGCTGTTCAGTGTATCTCAGTGGTGACCAAGAGGGAGAGAAAGCAACGTTGGAGGCCAAAAAGCAATGTTGCTTTCCCTCCATGTGAATGTTTGTGACCTCTACTTAGATCGGCTGGAGCCTGTAGATAATATCCGCCCCGGTAGCGCAGTGGTTAGAGAACCCGGCCTAGTCAGTGGGGAAGTCCTGGGTTCGAGTCCCAGTCGGGGCAGTTGTCTTTTCTTTCATTCTCAGATTAGTGTATCACGTATCCTCACAAGGCTAGTCTTTAATGCAGATTGTTTGTACCGAATTCCTAGTTCAGTACTGTCTACATGTTGTGTTGGATCCGTCCTTGAATCATATAGCTGGTTTGAATTTCCATGGCACAAAATTATAAACAAGCTATTTTATAGAAAACAAGATTTCCATCAACATACTCAACATGAAATAAATACCTAATAGGTTACTTTCTGAAAGAAAAAAAGTCAATGTTACTGACAAAATAAAACTAATACAAATTGCTTACCCGCAAGTGTAATGTGTCATGCAGCGTAGCAAAATGTCAGTGAGTTGCGTTGTTGCCTGCAAATTCCACTTGCAGTTAGATTATTATCATATCAAAAACCAAAACTGGTAAAAGGGGCCGCCAAGCTCTGAATGGTTCGGCCCTTCAAAGGAGTGATGTCAACACACCAAAACATTCGCCAATTTAACCGCACCGCTTAATAATTCGAAGGGTAAATAAAAACTAGAACATTGCTACTTTCGGTAGCAATGTTCAAGTTTTCATGTAACGTCCAAAGTATTATTCGGTGCGATTAAGTTGGCGAATGTTTTGGTGTGTTGATATCACACTGAACTTGGCGGCCCCTTTTACCAGTTTTGGTTTTTGATATGATATCACTCCTTTTTTTTTAATTGTGTATTGACTCAACTCCACTACTGTGCAGATGAGTAATAAAGTGCCACGTCAACAAGAAATAGGTTTTCAACAATTTGTCTATAGGTCAAACCATTCTCAACTTAGTCACCTCTTTATTGGCTTTTGGTTTGGTTTTAATTTTGTTGTAATTTGTTGTATTTAGTTAGTTTTGGTGTGTTGATATCACGCCTTTGAAGGGCCGAACCACTCTCAACTTGGTGGCCTCCTTACCAGTTTTTGGCTTTGTTTATTTTGCTTTGTTTTTACACTTGGTTTATTTCGTGAAGTGGACGTGAATACAATTTCTTTGCAACGTTGTTTCGATTTATCGTGATACACTAGTGTATGCCTAGGCACGTACGTCAGTATACACGTTCTCATTGTCGGAACTTTGGCCGTCCAATGAGAGACGATGCCGACAATACTAACAATGGTTATAAGAACATTTTCGTACTTGCGCGCCCTCCCACGCCATCCCTGTTACGCCCCCAGGCTCCAAACCATAAAAGGTACGCAGTTCGTATTGTAGTGCACCCATTCGTCCAATTTCATAGCTGGAAGCCTTCCCGTTATCTCGGAATCGATGAATAATCACCCTATGGGATTTAACATGGGGATGAGCGGACTAGCTAGCTAGCTAGCTAGCAAGGCAGTAACACATTTTCAACGTTATTGAGGGGCAGATTTTGCATTGAAAGTAGCATAGCTGGCATTCAAACACGAGTTAATTTTTGTCAGGTGGGTCATTGCTCTCGATTTCAACACAATTTAAGCTTTTGTACCGCATTATTATTTTTCCTCAAGTACCTGAAATGTGCCCAACTATGCTTCAAGATATAAGACACTGACGCAATGGCGTCGCGCTACAATGGTTTACAACCTCGACAGTTGAATTGATGTGATGTTTGTTGCCTAACTTGGCGCGACACACTAGCGTGTGTCTAGATCCACGAAAACTGGTATAAGAGAAGCCGCCAAGTTTCTGAAAAGGGACGGTCTTTGGAAGTAGTGATAAAATTCAACCAGGGAAAAGCCGCAAAGGGTAATCCTGTTAAACAGCAAACCTGGAGCATTACCCTCTTCTTTAATTTCTTCGTGACTACTTTCATAGACTACTGAAATATTTGGACTTCGAACTGTACAAACCTATTACTTTGACATTGACATTTATTAAATTCGTCATATTTATAGGCAACCATAATCACTCCTGGCTCAAAAAAAAATTAAATAGGGCAATGCGCCAAGTTTTCTAATAGGATTAACCTTGGCGGCCTTTTCCTGGTTGAATAATATCACTACTTTCAAAGCCGACCCTTTTTAGAAACTTGGCAGCTTCTCTTACACCAGTTATGGTTTTGGGTGGATATCACAATTTCATAGGACTGTGAACGTACCAAAGGTCACACCGTTTTATCTGCATCTGTGTCGTTTTTTTTTCTGGAGGGATTTTATGTCTATAAAATTTCACATCTACATCATTAAAAACGTATGATGTACGTGTTTGTGTGTTTGTACCTCCGCTCCTCTGGAACCAAGGCGCCAACAAAGATGGGAGTAGGATCAAATGAAAGGTAATAAAATTGCGCTTCGGTTAGGTGAAGAATGGCGACGATAGTCGTTGCAGAGTCCCCACTAACCTAAAAAAAGGCAACAAATAAACGTAATAAACGTATCGGTCGGAATTTCACGTAAAGCTTTTAGCAACGTCCTTGACAACGCAGCTTTAACGGTGAGCATATGATGGTCATCAAATACTTCTTTCATGGTCATCTTGCTCATCGACGCATCAACCATTCTGTTCCAAAACTATTGATGCGTGACGTCACTTCCGGTGGACGTGGTCGGTTTTGGTGTAGTCGTCTGCTGAACTGTTAGGTGAGTGTGCAGGACAGTGCTCCTACGAAAATAAAATGTTTTGATTTTGCAGATTTGTCGTTTTGCTTTGGACAGCAGAGCAGCCAGGGTGTTCTTAAACCCAACAACCAACTAGTCCTCCTCGGTGTCCCTCCCTCCTTCCCAGCATTTCTTAATGAAGTACTGAGGTGGACTTGTGTAAGTGTGCATCTGCAACTCCTTCCTTCCGTTGTACAAATACGTTGCACAACCAACAAACGCAGAACCCAGTAAAGGCACTTATCCATTCGCAAGTAGTAAGTGCCAAACACGTTGTCCATTCTTCTTGACATGCTCTTTTGCAATTCCTTTGAGAGAAGGTGTGATGATGGTCAAGCTGTCCTTCCCATACCTCCCCACGACTCCACTCCCAGGAGGTCTCTCACCCTAAATTTCTCTGCACCCACTAGCCACACGCAAACCCTGAAAAATTTGACGAATTGCCGCCAAATTTTGCAGGGTCAATCTTTGGACACGCTAATCAAGAAGCCCCCTTCCTGTCCTGGGATGTGTGCGCCCCACCCGCCCAGCACGGAACGACCACCCCCGGACCCCTACTGCCAAAAACCCGAGCCAAAACCCTCCTCTTCTCACTCCCCAAGGGGTCAACCTCTCCTGGTCACACCTGAGCGCGGGAAAAACCTCTACCTCTAAACCACCCCCGCAGTGAAGGTGAGAACAATGTCTCCATCCCCAGAACAAGCCTGAGGTGACACTCACGATACCGTCCCCCAACTCCCCCCACCATCAACTCCTCCCTCGTATCTACCCCTCCTTCAACATTCGATGTACTCGGAAGAGTCGCGAGTAGCTTCAAACCCAAGACACTTGTGGTTGAGTATGTAGTTTTAACCTGCGCACCCCCTTACGAAAATGTCAACACAGGTGAAGTCAATAACGCAGTTGTCTTTTCACGCCAAGATGTTTGTTCATTGGGTAAAAGTGAAGCCTTCTGTTGACAGGTATTCGTGGGGAAACAAGGGAAAAGACACGTTATACACGTGCTGAACCAAACACGTAAACTAAACATTTACTTGGCGTGCGTTAACCAAATCCAGTCAAGTTGATGCCATGTGTAACCGTGAAGGTTTTCTTCACTTTCTTCACTTAAAAACATATTAATACTGCTCTTTTCCTACTATTATTTTAAAGGTTTATAAACAGTAACCAGTTCACAATCAGATTAGCTAAGTATTTTTTTATTTTTCAAATAACAATATAGTCTTAAGACATAAGAGCAAAACAGCGAATAGTCGAATCATATCAAAAACCTAAAATGGTAAATGGGGCCACCAAGTTCCGAATGGTTCGTTCCTTCAAAGGAGTGATATCAACACACCAAAACATTGCCAAGTTAATCGCACCACTTAATAGTTCGAAGGTTAAATGAAAATTATAACATTGCTAATTTCGGTAGCAATGTTCAAGTTTTCATTTAACGTCCAAAGTATTATTCGGTGCGATTAAGTTGGTGAATGTTTTGGTGTGTTGATATCACTCCTTTGAAGGGCCGAATCATTCGGAACTTGGCGGCCCCTTTTACCAGTTTCGGTTTTTGATATATCAGTTCTCTTTTTTTAAATTGTGTATTAGACTCAACTCCACTACCGTGTAGATGGGTAATAAAGTGGCATGTCAATTGTAATTGTTGTAATTTGTTTTATTTCGTTAGTTTTGGTGTGTTGATATTACTCCTTTGAAGGGCCACTCTCAACTTGGTGGCCTCTTCACCAGTTTTTACCTTTGTTTGTTTTGCTTTGTTTTTAGAGATGGTTTATTTTTCGTGAATTGGACGTGAATACAATTTCTTTGGCAACGTTGTTTAGATTCATCGTGCTACACTAGTGTGTGTCTGGGCACGCACGTCAGTATACACGTTGCCATTGTCCGAACTTTGGCTTTCCAATGAGAGACGATGCCGACAATACTAACAATGGTTATAACAATGGCGTTCGTACTTACGCGCCATCCCACACCATCCTCGTTACACCCCTAGGCTCCAAACCATAAAGGTACGCAGTTCGTATCGTACTGTAGCCATTCGTTCAAATTCATAGCTGGAAGCCTTCCCGTTACCTCGGTATCGATGAATAATCACACTATGGAACTTGACATGGGGATGAGCGGACTAGAATTAGCTAGCTAGTAGCTAGCTAGTATAGTTACACATTTTCAACGTTATTGAGGGTCCGATTTTGCATTGAAAGCAGCTTAGCAGGCATTCCTACACGAGTTAATTTTTGTCAGGTGAGTCATTGCTCTTGATTTCAACACAATTTAAGCTTTTGTACCGCATTATTATTTTTCCCCAAGTACCTGAAATATGCCCAACTATGCTTCAAGATATAAGACACTGACGCAATGGCGTCGCACTACAATGGTTTACAACCTCGACAATTGAATTGATGTGATGTTTGTTGTGATGATTGTTACCTAACTTAGCGCGACACACTAGCGTGTGTCTAGATGTACGCCTCTTCAACTGCAGAAGTCATCTCGGAATGGAGACTGAAACTTTTGTTAAGAAATGCCTACGATCTTTTACGTGTCACAAAAAAAAGTTCTATGTATTTTGGCATTTTTATAATTTTGTAAAGACGTAAGTATTTTGTTTTAAATCATATTTGTTTGATTAAAAAAATGTTGGTGTTTATTTGGTTTTTTGCCCTCCATGATTTCTTCATTATACCGACGGCAGCTGGTATAGTAAGACCAGTTGGAGTTGCAACACTAACAAGGCTAATTAACTGTCTTATTGCACCCATTGGATTTTTTGGAGTTCGGCATGGCATTAAGAGTTAGCCAACACGTTAGTGATGAACAGCCTTGATTTCTTCTGAAACACTCGTCTCCACTATCCTTATTTCTTGTCTGTTTTATTCTTTTGTCGTGGGTTTGTCTTTGTTACTCCAGTCTATAGGCCACCATTTTTAAGGAAAAACATTAAATTTTTTTCCAGTAAGTTGCCCTCATGTGTCTTTTTGGCAGTTGTAAACTGTTAACACCATTTTAAGAATCTGAAAAAAAATTGTGATTTTTTTCTTAGTACAACACATTCTTAACGAAGACTTCATGTAGAAGAACTGCTACAGTAAAAACTACATAAATTTCGTCTGTCATGCAGTTCAGCCAAATGCGTGAAGCGATTCCAATGAAATTTGGCAGACACATTCTTTGAACTTTGGAAGGATGACGTATTACATAGTTTTATACCAATTGATTAAATCCAAAATGGTGATTCAAAATGGCGTCCAAATCCTACCTTTTTACGTAACTTTTAAACCGTTCATCAGATTGAACTCGAAACTGATTACAGAAAATATTCTGGGTTAACGTTTCAACGAAAATGGTCCTGTTCAAGTTTTGTGAAAATCCAAGATGACAGCCCAAAATGGTATAAAAAACTGTTTTTTTTCTCCTAACTTTCAAACTGTTCAAAAGGTTAAATACAAATAGTGACAGATAATATTTAGAACTACCGACTGATCATTAATTATCATCAGAAGGGGTGTGGGGAGGCTGCATGGATTTTTTAGGCCCTCGCGAAGGGTAGGTCGTGTATTTTTTCGGCTTTGTAGAGGAGAAGGGAGTCAATCATTTATTTGGTCTAATAACGGTAGGGTCACCAAAACACCACTGACAAAACTGGGAAAAAATACTCTTTTGGACCTCAGAAATGTCACTTTCAGCAGTCAAAATTTCTAAAAACGCCTCAGCTTCTGCCCCCCCCCCCCCATGTAAGTGTAACTTTTACACACTGAAAAAAATGTGTGATTGCAAACTTTAGTAACATTTCTTCTCACTAAATGCCGTTGTTGTAGTTGTTAACTGATTTAATTTCTGTGCATATATATGTATATATTTTCCCTAAAAAGAACTAACATTTCATGAAAAAAGGCAAAATGCGTTAAACTGCTAACAACGACATGTTGTGATAAAAAAAATTATCCTAAAATTCATAATCTCAAATTTATTCCTTTTATTATACATAGCAACGGATTTTAACTGTTCTTACTGTATTTCCGAGAGTTGAAAAAAGGCCTATTATTGTAATAAACAAAAGTAAATCACCTCTGTCTTTTAAGTGTCCTGAAAGAAATAAACAAACAACACACCCAAAAAAAAACATATATTTTCAGAAAACTAACCTATAAAAACCCATATTTTTTATTTTATAACATACTTTTAAATCTATATCTTTTAATCAGGGGTCTGCGAGGCCTGTTGTTGCCTACTGTGTGTTCGTCCAGGATTGGGTTTGGAGTCCAGCCACCTTCTGGCATCAGTTTGTTGTATCTGACACAAAAACCTACATGGGTCAAACAAAGAACCCACCAAGTTTCAGCCAATCAAAGCAGTGATATCAGAGCAAAAATGGCTGCCAACAAGTTGCTACATTAGTTGTCAAGATAATCCCACCGACTATTAGATCAAAGGCTAAATGAAAAATCTAACCATTGCTACGACCTATAGCAATGCTCAAGTTTTTCATTTAACGTGTGATGTAAAAGTCGGTGGGATTAGCTTGGCAACTAATGTAGCAACTTTGTGGCAGCCATTTTTGCTTTGATATCACTGCTTTGATTGGCTGAAACTTGGCGGGTTCTTTCGCCCTTGTAGGTTTTTATTTCAGATATCACTTCTTTTGTAGTTTTATTTTTTTGGTGGCATCCTATTTTTGCCAGTGCCCAATTATATACTGTCTGGTCAAGTTTGGTCGAAATATGTTGAATAAGAACGTAGATTTTAATTTGTTTAGTTTTGCTAGAGTGATGACTTCAATAATATAAATTAAAGCGTTTGCTGATTTGATTTGTTTTGATAATAGTAATAATAATAACGAGTGATGATTATTTTGATCCCCGTTGGCGTTATCCTAACATACATGAAAATAGCATTACAAATTATTGCAATCTTTTTAGTTAATGCCTCCCAAACGTCAAACCACAAAAGGCACCAGTTTAAAGGGTGTTAAATACTAAATTTCATTCGTATCTGTCGCATAATTATTTTATATAAGCGAAATTAGCAGTCAGTAGTCAGTATAGTATAGTAGTCAGCTGAAATCAACTCTCTTAACGCACTTTTATCACATTGATACAGTTTAAGCACCTCAAAGGGTTTCAAAGGGTTTAACGAACGTTAACCACTCCTGGTCATCTGCCCGAAGCCCTAAGGCCCTTGAGCAGTTTAAGCACTTGATTCAAATACAACTATTGCTTGTCAGGGCACAAAAACTGCCCATTTACAACAATATCAAGCCGTTTCGCCGCATCTTCACCATCATGAAATACGCTTAGCTCTGGTTTCTGTTAAAGTACCGAAGCTAGTGGCCGCTACGGAACAATGCTGGCATTGAACAATGAATTTTTTACAATGAAGTGTGACAATTGAACTTGGCGGGCGGACCGCTAGCGTGGTCGTTGTTTAGTATTCATGTGGCAAAAAGTAGCAATCTTGGTAGCTTCGAGTTAGCATAGTAGCCTACTACATTGGAGGCCCAATCAAAAGATCCGGGTTGAATATGGGGACTCATGATGGCACGCGCATTTTTTGTCATTATTGCTGCTTAGTTGTTATTGAGTACAGTTCGCAATTGTTGACTCCATTGTGTTTCTTCGTTTCTTACTAATGTATTTATTTAAAGAAAGAATGTATTATTTGTGACACGTCAGTGTAATACGTTTACACAATTTACGTACCGAATTATAATACAAACCTTAAGATTCATTGCACGACATCTTCACAACATTTCCTGAAACTTGCTTCACCAAATCGTCACATTCAAGCAATGTATTGTTGAATTGTGATGAATTTTCGTCACATTCAAAATGCGCTCCATCGTTGCGGCAACGACGAGTAACGAAAGCAGAGCCGGCGGGTCTGTTGATAAGAGCACAATGATAACAAACCCTGTCATCGAACTATCAGGCTTATCGGTGGCAAGGGAAAAATTGGCCTGCCGCGATGCACCAGGGGGCGGGAAATAAGGATAAATCGGTCGATGGAAATGCCAGCAGCTCATTGAATCAAGTAGCAACACGACTCGCACGAAAACGTGCATTTTTGCAGTCGTAAACCGCCCATCGGTCTCTTGTCGAAAATGAGCAAACACGTGGAGGGTAAAAAAAAAAACGTTGATGTTATTTTTGTAGGGTTTTTCGCGTATTTAAGGGTCAAAATATAAAGTTATAGCGATATATAGAGGCCTAACCGAAGCGCAAATTAATTATCGTTCATTTGGTCCAACTCCCATCTTTGTAGTTGCCTGGTTCAAGAGGAGTAGAGGTACACACGCACTCACACACAAACTCACACGCACATCATAAGTTTTAATGATGTATATATATATTTTATTGTCGACATTGCTCGAAGCATAAAACTTGTGTGAGCGACAATACACAGTACATACATATATTAAATAATGCATACATAAGAAATAAATAATATGTACATAAAGTGAATAAATAGCACATACATACATATTTACACATCCATTGTTTTATTCACACTATTATTTACATTTTTATTATTTCCTTCATTCCTACTTATACCCTTCGTTTATACTTTTCTATTTTTTATACCCTTCTACCAAATTTAATTTTAACGGCTTTTTTTAATTTGCAGATACTTGGTTAACTTTTTATCTACATTATTAAATATATTTGGAATGTAATATGCTCTATTTCTTGTTCTATACGCGTTGTTCCATTCAGGATTTTTAAATTTCATTGAGGTAGTTCTAAGTTCCCTTTTTGATTCTTATGGATGTAGATAATAATGACAATAATGATAATAATGATAATAATAATAATAATAATAAAAGAACAAGTCGTCTTGCACGATACCTTTTATCAGTTCCCCAAAGTCTAACTTTATAAGTTTTTTTTTCTTTCATTTTGAACATATCTAAAGGACCCTAAAATTAAAGGATTTCATTAACAATTAGTGGTATAAATTTGGCTTTGTTATACCACTATGAATTTGTTATACCATATGAATTTCTCCAAGGAAGCCAGGCAGTTGAGTTCCTGGAGGGTCTTAGCTTAGATATTAGAGTCAGAATAAAACTTAGGTAATTACTTATGATTGTAAAGTTGCTTGAAAGTAAAAAAGATATTTTCAGTAAAGATGTCTTAAGTACTGTTATTCGTGTTCGTACAAAAAAAAAAGTGCCTTTGTGATTTATTTAATATTTTTAGAAGTCTATCAAGCAGATTGCTAGGTCGAGTCAAAGACGATTCAAGCGTAACGTACCTTTAACATAATCCAAGCTTCATAAAGAGATTTTTTTAAGGCTATTGTTTAGCAAATCTCTTATTTTGCACAGAAGAGAAGTCGGTTTTGTTATTTTTTTTTTAATTTAGATTTTCTATGGTCATAAAATGTTCAGTTTATATACATTTCTAAGCCAAGGTGCGTTGTGTTGTTCACCTGCTTTATATTAATACAGGTCCAAAAAGATTTTGAACAATTACTATCACGTAAATAAATGGAGAAGTTTTGTTTTTTGCCTTGTGTAAAGCTGTCATATACATAAAGTTGGTTATGCGGCACTAATGTAAGTTCATTTAGTTTTAAATTAGTCATTATTTTGTTAAAATCAGATACATTGGGCCTCATCGTATCCTGTGTATAATTTATAGACATGCAGATGTCATACGCATATTGAGTAAGCTGTGTTGTAAACGTATTATCCACAATTTCCTAGAAGAGTATAGGGCCAAGAACTGAGTCTTGTACAATACCAGTAACTTCTTTCCATTGGCTAAATATATTATCAATTTTCACACTACTGTTTCTCGTTGATAAATAGATAATAAGAATGTTAACTAATTTATCTCTCATGCAGTTTTGCAAAGAGAATATATTAACCCAGAGTGTCAAATACGTCTTTTTTTTTTTGTACGTGTACTGGCAGGGCACAACATGTCGTGCTAAATTAAGCCAACAATCCTATTAAACCATGGATAATGAAACATGGCCGAGCGTGATAAACTACGCATTCGAAGTAACCCTATCTCACCGAACAAATGAAAAGATAATCTTATGTAACGCCATCCCAATCGTTTCTATTCTATGGCATTCGGAAGTCAAATCATTGCTGTTATTAACACCAAATTAATGTGGCTTTATTGTGTGCTTATTAGAGGCCAATCAAAAGGGCATGCTTCGAGGATCAGAGAGAAAAGGGGGCGGCTGCCAAAAGGACAATTAAGAAGAGGCGAAAAAAACAGTTGAGGAGTTAATTTATGAAAGCAAAGCTGCGTGAAACTAATATCGTCATGGAATATAATTATGGTGGGTGTTGAAGGAAAGAGGTTTTACTTCTTTATTTTTGTGAAGTTCGGCGTTAAATTGGGTGTACAGGTTTATACAGCTATGGCTATTGGTGCGTGGCATTAGAACAGCAAGACATTTCAGGCCATAATCATGCTGAACAAAAAATAAGGTGCAGTTTTGGCTGAGAATGCAGCATCTATACAGAATACGTATCCATGTTCGTATGCACCAACTTACAATATCACATGTTCTTACGAACGTGACAGACGATTTTAGATATCGTTTGATGGTTTAATAATAATAATAATAGTTTATTACCAAATAAGGCTTTAAGTTCAATCAGAAACTTGTGAAGAGCCGAGACATATCAAATTTACAATTACTATCCATAAAATATCAATTACAACGTACACAAAAAAAAAACAAATACCTTATTACAGCATATGTTAAAAGTCAATATAAAAATTTAAAAAAAATTAAAAATCGCTTCAAAAACAAAACAGAAACCACACAGGTATATATAAAAAATACAATAACTGCAAAACATTAAAAAAGAACTAAGAATACTAATAATAATAATTGAACTAGCACACAGCTTTAAATCAGTTTTAAAGTAATTTTCATAAATGGTTACAAATTCTCTAAGTTGGTTAATGTGTAGTATTTTTTGTTTATTAAAAATATTTTCTGTATTATAGTTGGTGTTATTTTTAAATAATATTTTTTACAATTTTGTTTTGGACTTTTTGAAGTTTGTTAAGTTGAGTTTCATTTGCGTGGCCATACACTTCAATACCATACTTCAATATACTCTCAATCCATGCGTAATTTAAATTTCGTTTAGTTTTATTATCTAGGATATTTTTAATCCTGTAAAAACTTGGCATCATTTTACGTAATTTCATTATAGTACTGTTAATCTGGTTTTTATAACTCCATTTTTCGTCAATAATTATTCCCAAGTATCTAGCCTCTTCAACAACCTAAATTTTATCACATTCTAACATGCAATTATAAGAGTTACACTGATTTTTATGAATATAAATATTTTTGTTTTGGTTAACTTTTTTGTAAGGTGAATGTACACACTTAAATTGTGTTTTACTGGTGTTGATAAAGACCTCATTTTCAAGTGAGATAACAATGATATCATCTGCGAACAAATCAATTTTAGTGTTTACATGTTCGGTTTCGATGTCGTTAACGTAAATTAGGAATAAAAGTGGACCCATAATAATTGTGGCAGGGTTAGTTGCAGTCGAACTGTGGCATTCTCTTGATTCAATGGAGCCTGGCTACTTTTAAACCAAATTATAGAAAATTATACCACTTAGCTTAATTTTTAATTCCTGGCCCCAACTGATGACTTCTACAATAAAACAAACTGCTCGTAAGGTGTTGATAGTATGCCTACACCTTCGTTTATTTCTTACTACCAATTGCCCGAAGAAACGAAGCGAGCGAGGTGGAATACTCGACTGAAGTGGAATTGTGCGTGTCAGTCGCTGTGTTCATCTGTGTGTTTGTCTGTTTATTCCCAGAACCACAACCACATTGCACAACCACATTCAACTCAACACCAATAGGTTCAAAGATTAATCGAATTATTAAAAATATTTCAAGTTTACAAATTCCGACACCAGGGGAGCCTCAGCAAACTCATATAAATACTGGATTCAGCTCGTAACGGCATTTCGCGTGGTGCAAGCCACAAGCACACTTCAAAGTCACCGCAAGATTTAAACGTTTTTTTTTTTTTTTACGGTTCTGTGTATTTAACATGTCCTAGCAAGTTTTGCTTTGTTAAGATAGATATTTTATTTGCAACTTTACTCATAGATTTTTTTATTTGTACTTTGTTGTTTCTTGCTACCTCTTGATAATGGCTCTGAAATGAGTCGAAACGTCGAGTTTTAATATTTATTTACGCACTTTCCGGCTTTTCCTTTGTAACATTCTACAAGTGATATTTAAGTTTAATTTAATTCTTCTGTTTAGGCAAAACAACATTGGAAATTTAGTTCTGATTTGCTGGAAATTTTGGTGCAAAGGCGCTTTGATGCATGAAACTTATGAGTTTGAAGACGAATTGACAACATTTTTGATTAGGTTTTCGGTTTTAGGGACGTGTGTCGTTTCTCCGCTTTTTGGTTTCACTAATAAGAGAGCCCCTTTCTGCTGGCTATCAGTCCCGGACAACGACGCACAATGGGTATCAGTACAAAATTCAAACATTTTCTTGTCTTACATGTTAAATATAGATCTAGGCTAATTAATGTTGTAGGTCACATGTCCGTTATTAACCTTTCGGCATAACCGACTTTTGTTAAACTTTCGCCAAAATCGGGTTTTTCAGTCGGAACTTGAAATGTTTAATTCCAATTCATTTTTTTTTCGTAATATTAGTAATTCGTTTAACCTTTCCATAAACATGGTCAAGAATTCCAACGGTCAAGCCAAGGGATTGCTACCTCTTAGGAAGTTTTCGTCCAAAGCAGCTTCAGAATAGCAAATACGCGTTTTTTATTAAACAAAAACAAACTATTGGGTTTACTGTATTTCGTTTAAGCAGATTATAGCAATATAAATTATATTTGTATTTCCTAATTATTAGTTACTGAAACACTAATAACCTTTCTTCCAGATACATTTGAAAATGTTCAAGACATTCGGAGCTAATTGGGAGGTTTCAGTGACTGAATAGAACGAAAACAGAGTTTAGCTGTCAAGGTCACAGAAAAAAAAATTTACAGGCTTACACAGTTTAGTTCATCGGATTTCTGCCCAACAGCACGTAGTCTATCAGCGTACAAAAAATTATAATTGTGGGCAACGTAACCTTTCTTCCCTGGAGCGTCGAAGTAGATAAAAAAAATATCACTGTTGTATGTAGCCGAAATGGAATCAGACTCGTTCTTCCATTTCAAAGAAAAAAATTGGGTAACCGCACAGACCTTTCAGAAGCACATCCTGGCTTCCAACCATATGTTTGCCCAGCTTTAAAAAAATGCATAGCTGTGTGTGTGTGTGTGTGTGGGGGGGGGGGGGTGTCGATGAGTGGTTGTTAAGGGTAGTTAGATTTCAAAGTATGGCATTATTTTGCATAAATCAACTTTCTGTCATCATCATGCCCAATCCATTAAAAATTTCTGTTCGAATTTCAGAGATGGAATGTGTCACGGGTCATCGAATCACTATGAGTTACTTGGGTCACTATTATTTTCGTGTGTGTCTCTACGTGATGGCTCAATATGCTAGATCCGTATTTTGACCAACTGACCCACTGACCCTACAGACCTGGAATGACCCTTTGACTTGGAGTGACGTGGATTGACCCACTTACTCATACTGAGCAACCTTACTCGGTGCGTAAAATAAAGAAAATAAACTGTTTTATTCGCATTAGATTCATCATAGGTTTTTAAACGAAGAAACATAATGGAACCAACATTGTGAACAGCTAAGAATGACAATTGAGCAGCAATGATGACGAACTCATGCACGTGCCATAGTGAGTCCGGGAATTAAAACGCGATCTTTGGCTTGGGCCGAAGATCCAGTTTTAGTTGCCGAATAATTTCAGTTTCTTTAAGATCGTTGTAGAAGTTTGTCCAGGGTTGGCGGGCTGGAGTTCAGGCACTCCCTGGTGTGAGCTTGTTGTATACTGGTGTTAATAGTATCCATACAAGTTAGCACGATTCGCTACAACCAATGTGCTAATTCGTTCGTTTGTTAGTCCAGTTTTGTGTTGATTCATTCAGGTGGTCTAAAAATCAACAGCCAATGAGGTGCAAAAATCAGTAACAATGACGCGAATCGAGTCACTGACGTCATATATGACGCTAGATGTATCGTGATATATCTTGAAATATTTCGCAGTTTCTCGCGCTGCTCCTTAATATTAAGTGGACCGACCCTACCAAAGCTAGCATAACCCAAGGTCCCTGCACGAACGGAAGTGCATGCTGAGTCAAAATATACATATATTTTCAGTTATTGCTGGTCAGTCAGGCAAGGCGACTGTCTTTGGTATTAAAATTTAGCAATAATTAGTAGGCATACTGATGTTGTACAAATAATTATATTTTCGAGTTAATTACTGACCTAAGCTGGATATAAGAATATTATGTTCTCCACAATTGCATTCTTTATATACCATCATACAGCGTCGTTAGTATACACAAGCTCGTTTTTATAGCACAACTTAAAAACCTTGTGATTTGGCGTAAAGCTAAAATCATGCATCGTGAATTTCTACTCAGTTCAACTAAAAACGACTTCCCATGGAAAGTTAACACAACATAACACAACACAATAATACATGCAGTTATGAAATTATATCGAACTTCCCACAGCGGTATCTGAGTGCTCCAAAGTGTTCCAGTTACAGCAGGCAAATACGATTAGTCTCATTGATTAGGATTATTTACAGCTGATTAAATTGTAAAAAATTCCGCCACTTCAGTAACGTTTTATTATAATTCATTCACTGTTCAAAGAAACATGCATTTTAAGGCACAAATTGATTTACAAGTTTTATGTTAACAAAATACACCTTAATTTAATCATGCAAATTCCTCAGTTGTCTTGATGGCCTAGTGTTTAAGAATACGCTTTTCATGAAGCGTCGGTCTGAGTCTCGATTACAGTAATTTTTTTATTTTTACTGTTTTATTTCTTTAGCAAGCTGAAGCTATAACCATGCAAAATATAAGTCGATTTAAAGAAATTCTCTTTTTTGCTTTTATTTTTGGTGTCTCGTCTTTCTTTTCCCCTCTTCACACAACTTTCTACAGTCATACATAATCTTATACATGAATCGTTTTACCCTCCTCCTTTTTCGTGAGAATTCTTGAGTATGATTTGATTCTGATTTATTTAGTTTGTTAATTACATGCTCAATCAATGAGATAACAAACAGCAGAGCTTTTACAGGAAACAAATTCTCATGAAATATATAACAACGGTTTTTTCGTCGAATACGGTGATAAGCTTCTGCAGTGTTACGTGAATTCGTTAATGCTGTATATTAGCGTGTGACATATGACCAAAAGAAGGCTTTGCCAAGAAAGACTGAGAAAACAAACAAACGCATAAAGACGCGAGGACGTTGGTTACCGAGTGAATCCTGAAAGATGACGAAGTGATTGTTATTTTTTAATGTATGATTTTTAATCTTCGTCTTTTACTCCCATGGCTCATTTAACATTTCAGTTATCATTTATGACAAACAAACTGACCTAACCGATGTTTTTGAATATTTCAGGTAAATGAAGCAAATGTTTAAGAGTAGTATACTGCAGATTGTTGAGAACGTGGCGCATTGTGGGCCTGCTGGGTTAGCACGACAGTCTCATGTGCCAGAGGTCCAGTGTTCGAGCCTGACCTCAGCTACCCCAGGCATTTTCAGGAGAACACTGTGATGCCTCACACTCATGTCGATTGCAGCACGTGAAAGATCCGATGAATATCCGAGTTGTCACTGTCCCTCTCGCCTTCTGGAGCTATATGGCTTCGGCTGGGAGAGTGGCAAACCACCATAATATTGTGGAGAGTATTTATGGGATTGTATAGGAAAGACAGTGTTGGTTTTGGGGATAGCATCTTAAGGGTGAATGACTACCTACTATCAAACCAAGAAGGAGACAGTCAGCATACAAGCTGGCCTTGTAAAAATACAAGATACACTTGCCTGAGAAACAAAGAAAAGACACTATATCAACTAGGACTCGAATCCTTTCCGTTCACTACCGAATCCAGGGCTACAATCTCTACAAACTGCACAGCCGGAGTAAACCTCCTGACATTGGGCTCCAGCAGCTGCCTTATTATTTATTTTTGCTTGCCTTAATTTTTAGAAAGGTTTCAATGAAGAATGTTGCTTTCCCCTCCTTGCATGCATGTTTGTGACTTTCAGGTCACCACTAAGAAAGGTTGAACAACTTCTAAGCTCCACTGGAGCCCTTAACCTGCCTGGGCAGCCCGGGTAGTGAGCCCAACTACTAAACGGTGATTCTGGGTTTGAGCCCAGTGACTGTAATTTTTGTTTTCTTTCTAGAATGTACTGTACATCTTATGTTCTCATAAGGGCTTTAATGCCGAGTGCTTCAAGTGCTTAACTCTCCACCACGTTATCTGATGTTCATTAATTTAAAACTACTTTAAAAGTTACAACCTTTCGCATTTAAGCGTAGTCGCGACGTGGTCGCGTGGCTTCTTGTCTCCAGTAACAACAACAATAACAACAACAACTAGCTCAGGTTAAAATCACAGACTGAGGGGTTTTGGCTGCCAGATTAATTGACGGCAAAAAAGCGAGGTTGGCGGGCCGAAACGGCGCCAAAATGACGCACGCGAGTTTCCCTTCCCTCCTTTGGTTGCCACGACAACTGAGAGCCTCGCCTTCATCACGAAAGCCTCGCAAACTCACACGAGTGCCGAACACAAATTCATTTTTCACGAATAAATCTCGCGGTGATTTGTGATCAATTCCTGGTGATATGCAGAGAGTGAGAGAATAGAAATGAAAGTCACACCCTGACTAAAGACATCAAACATGGCCATGTCATCAGCATGGCAGCGTGCAACAACATTTTGAATTAGCTCAATTCGTTACTGGCTTATAAGACCAAGAGGAAAATTAGCAGTGCATTTCACCATTACACTTTGGTCTTATACGGACTTATATAGTTGCCAAAATATTAATACTTATCATTGTATGCCCTATATTTGCGTCCAATTGTTTTGAACCACATCGATCACCACACTGTGACTGTGCAACGCGGTGAGTCTGCAACGCGGTGGTCAGAAGTGGACCAAAGACGAATGTAGAGGTTTATTCAAGGCCATGCATAATAAATTCTTTACAGTTGATAATGGTGGTTTAACTGCTCTTGAAATTAATAAAGCAGCTATGCAGAAGAGCCGAAGTCACGGTATGAGTGTCAGCTCCAGAGTTCCCACAGCCATACACTACCATCAGGCGTAAAGGCCTAAAACTTCCATTTCCAGAAGTTTCTACATCTCAGATTCGCTATCCAATAATGTATTAGAAGTCTTGATGTTTCCTGTTCTAGAATCATCCATGACTATATCGGACTCTATTAGCAACAATTCAACATGATAATTAATAATAGTTCTAATGAAATAAATAGTATATAGCTATAGCAACATTAGGAGACCGACCTCAAGGCTATTAGCCCCAGTAGACCAACCTGCAACTAAGTGAGCTAGTGTGAAAGCTAGTTGAAATCCAAGATGGCCGAACAGCATTAACTTGCCATAGAATGTAACGGTTTTTATTCACGTATTCACCTGTTTTTTAGTAAGTAGGTCTGGATTGGGTCGAATAACTCACTGTATATTTTCCTAACTCATAGTTTTATGGTTCCTATGTTTGTGTAGGTGACCAAGGCTGTAAATTTTAGCCGAAAATTTTACCTGTGTTTACCATTTGGATGTTGTTGTGGTTCTCCACCTGTCAGGAGGTGATTGTACTTACCTTAAAACCTTCAAAACCACAAATTAATTGAAGTTGAATCTCTTCATACACCGAATTGTACTGAAATGCTCCGTTCGGGTTTATTAAGCAGATTTTGACATAAACGGCGTGTAACAAAACTAAAGTCATCTTTAATATAGAATCTTATAACTGACATCATATAAATGAACATCGATTTGCATTTGGTATGAATGGTTGGTTGCTGGCAGATAAAGTGAACATTTCGTAGCTATCAAATGCCGTCCTATTAATATTCTAGATTCATTTGCGAAAAGTATGGCAAAAATATTGGCAGTGGAATGATTAATTTGTGCCGAAGAGCAGGCTAGTTTATTACCAGTATATAGTAACGCTACAAGAGGCTGGGTTAATACTGATCATTTTGCTGCTCCTTCACGTGTTGCATTTCGAACTGAAACTGAAACAAATAGGGACAGCTACTATCTAGTCACAACCGGTCTTCAGTACACTTCCGCCATATTCGGCCTACTTCCGCTTCATACTTCCCGGTTTTTTTTCGTCCATTTTAACTCATTTTTGGAATGAATCGAATGGTCAATTCACAATGCTACACACCGCTGGTATAAAACTTGCCACTGCCACCAACGAAAATGTTAAGGTGCACACCTCTATCACGCACTGCAACAGCGATCTCTATTATATAATCTAAAATTACTAACCACCACTAGGTTAAAAATGTGTTAGCTTTTAAGCCTAATTTTTACTTTCCACTTTAATTTTGTAAGTAGCAGCTAACGGAAAATTGGGTTCGAGAGTACCCAATTCTCCGTTAGCTGCCTTATAAGCCTATTTATTCATGCAACACGGTGTCGTTAACGAATTCCTTTTGTTTTTTACAGTTGCGTGTCATCATGTAGTGGTTAAATGCGACGATCAAATGTTATTATTTCATTGAGTTACATCGAATAAATTTATTAACTATAAGGAAGCAACGATCTTTTAATTTACCGTGTTTTTTAAAGTTCACTTGAGCGGAGTTGAAAAAGGCGAAGGACAGACGGACAAAGTCGTTGCTATAGTCTTGCCAGCTGTAAGAAGACAAAAACGCCAAATACTTCCCAGACATATTTACATCAGCTTGGGATTGCAACAAATGATTGAGAAAAATTATTAGTACAGGATTGAGTGCCATTTTCAACGGGAATACCATGTTGCAATAAAAAAAAGATCGAGGGTCCAAGGCGAAAAAAGTTTCTGGTAATACCATATTGGTTAATTATCAAGTGTACTTATTACGTTTGGGAAGTGGCAGATTGCAGTTTAGGTAAACAAATGCAATCGTAGTGAGTTCAAACTTTCGACTGCAAGTGTTTAATGTATTAGTAAGATGTGTGTTACCGTCAGTTACCCGCACCATGTAAACTATTTTTGAGGCGAACGTCAAGACAAACTTGTTCTCATGTAGTCAGTCACTAAATGACAGTTTCACACTGTGGTATAGACAGGAAGTTTCAAAATCGAACAGTGGCCTGTAATTGAATTATGCCATGTTTGAGCTCAGACTTATGCACGAGCAGTGGAAGACCCAGGATATTGTTAAGTTCACTTGAGTGGAGTTGGAGTGGGGAGGGCGGGGGGGGGGGGGGGTTAGTTACGGCTTTATATGTTTGCACTGGAATTGTCCCTTCCTTTCCTTAATTAATTAGGAAAGGTCTGAAGCTTACATTTTTTCGGCATATTGTGGGGAGGGGGTGGGGTAAAGGCAGCAACGTTCCCACTATATTGGATCCGCCTCTGGCTTTAAGATAAAGTTTCCGAATGGGGTACGGGATAATAGCAGTGAGCCTTTGAATCTGTCTTCAACAAGGGCGGACTGGCCCGGGCGGCCAGATGTTAATCGCCACCGGGGCCACGACTTGGGGGGGTGGGGGAAAGGACATATTTTTTAAAATTTTCGCCTTCAAAATGTGTCAGGCATGCTGTTGATTCCGGCACAGTGCATCCCCTTCCCCCTCTGTGTTACTAAGTTGCCTGTTAGGAAATGTACAAATCGAAACAGTGTCACACTTACGAGTAACAAGATTTTTTTTAATGATCGAAACCATAATTTTCTATCTGTTTCAAATTTTACAAGGCCGGTTTTTTTCTTTCTTTTGCCATTTGTAGGCCTAATTATTTTCTGCATTCTTCACACTAAAAGGACTTCCACTATGATATACGATGGTAAATGGCTTCGTGTTTGTTCATATTGTGCTCGGCGTCCCTAGCCTTGTAGATTGGGCTCCCTTATCACCGCTACTAAAAATCGACTTAGCCATCCAACGGAAAACCCGAATATCTCCGAAAATATTTGAGGTAGGAATTTCATCTTTGAACTTTTGAGTTTCATCCACACAAAGTTACCTTGTTATGACAGTTCAACCAAATCAGAATAATTGAGAACGTTATCATGTTCCAAACAAAAAAAACACGCAAATAATCAGACACACAAAAAATTCAAATTCAGTCGAGTATTCGACCTCGCTCGCTTCGTTCGCTCGGCGAATAAATTTCATTTATGCCATCGGAGGTCCGTTTGATGCAGGCTCCAATGAAAGAGATCAAATTGGGTTGCGTGAATTTCCTAGAATAGGATTTGCTTCATGCAGACTAAACTTCGCCAACTTCCCGCCATTTTTTGGTTTGGTAACTTTAATTCACCAGTATACGTATAGTGCAAACTGCGATAAAGCAACCGTATCTAAAGAACAATCATGAGAGTTCGCGTAACCAAATTCAATGGTCCTTGTGACAGCGTTGTTGCATTATTAGTTTATAAATTGCAAGGCAATTACCACGTTACGTAAGCAGATTTTCGAGCATGCGTTGTTTTCGTGCTGGTATATAGTTCAACATACGTTGCTCAGCAGCCATACACTGCCAACTGAATGGATCAATATTCAGAATTAACAAGAACAAACAAACGAAACAAAAAAACCATTAGGCCTAACTATTAAAAAGGTGTCGGTTTTGAATGTATGGATAAAAGAAATGAACATGCGCTATTGCTTGTCTCAATAAAAGTTTAAAACGTAAAGGACAAGACCAGTCAGTTCGGTTCAATAAAGTTGATAAATAGATATGCGAGCTTGTGTTATTTGTCTATTGGACTTAACTGTCGCACTGCGTGAACGGGGAATTGAACCTGCGATCCTCGGATTCAAAGACCTAGGCGCGCTGACATGACCTCGCCCTTTAAGTCCACAGCTTCAATTTTTCTCTCAGGCTGTCTGTCATTCAAGTCGAAAGTCCAGATTCGCAACTGATTTTATTACAAGTTTCAACATCGACAGTTGAAGATGCCTCACAGAGACAAGTTAAGTATTAATGGGTCAGGACACTTGCACAAATAAGTTAAATATTGACAGGGGGCACGGCACGCATTAAAACTTTGACAGTTCAGGTTACGGAACAGAAGCTTTAATTTTGTAAACTTTGGTTTTCATAGCTGTGGGGGTTAAATTTGTGTATTTGTAGTCACGTCGCAGAGACTTAAAAAAAAAAAACCTGCTCCCTATTTTCTTGCATATATGTTTTGCAATATTTACATACGTTAAAAGTGAATGGAGCAAAACCGACTCGTATGGCAGAAAACAGGAAAATAAAAGCGTTTACAGCATTTACATACGTTTGAACTAATGTTGCATACGTGATTCATACAAGAAATCCAACATGGAGGAAGGCACCTTTAAATATTCAGCTGATGTTATTCCGCCGCAGGGACTTAATGTAGTTAACTGACAAAAGATACAAATAATGAACCAAAGCACTCAAAATTGAATAATGGGACTTACAGCGATGACTTGATAGTTAGGTAAAAAAAAAAAAATCTGTGATTCTATTCCCAGGACAGCAATCATAACCCTTTATAACCCTTTAAAAGGACGGCTACTGAACGGCAAAAAACTAAGTCCCACCGCGCAACGCGAGCTTTGTGAGGGGTTCCTGAGGACACCGAGTAATGCGAGCAGCAACAGCCCAGTGGTTAGCGTCCTCGTCTCCAAACCAAGTGAATGCCGGATCGAATCCCGCAACCGACCCAACTATGAGTTAAAAAATATATCCAGTTTGGCATCGGCATTAAAGGGTTAAAGCACCAACTGTGGAAGGAAGTCGTAAGAGCGAGTTGTAAGGAAAGGTACAAAAAGTAAAGTTATTTGGAATCAATTTTCATAAGCATAGTGAGGGATATAAACTTTGTAAAAAGGCTGGTAATTTGTTTCTTTTTTTTAAATTTAATTTAATTTAGGTTCTGTTTCGGCCTCGCAGAGCAAGGGGAGGAGGCATTTGGGTATTATGTGCACTGATCTTAATTTCCTGCCTTAAATCCTAACCCGAAGAGATTGGATCATGACAAAATACGTTTAAAGTTTGAGCAGGAGCAGGTTTGGCTTCCCGTTGTCAAAGAGAGAGATGCATTCTTTTTGTATAAACCTTTTACGTTACCAGAAAACAAATCCCAAACTGCAAACGTTCATTTGTCATAAAACTGCTTTTATTGTTCTCATTAAAACGTAGTTTTCTGTAGTTTTCACAAAACGGCATAAATGAAATAATAACCTAATAATAAAAAAAATAAAAAAAAACAAACAAGTTGATAAGGCGAACGATTTACAAATTATCGAAATACCCCGAAGTGACAGGGTGTCTGAAAAATCATGAATAAATAAATAGAGAATAAAAGCCAATAAAGTACACAACACAACAATTTCACTTGAAGTTTCGAGTCACCTCAGACTCAATATCAAGAGTACATGATAACAAACATAATTTACTAAAGAGTAAAAGTCATTCATGCTCATAAATTCAATAGTATGTAATACTCGTCAAGAAAAAGGTTCCCATAAACATTAAACATGGATCTGGAATTTATTTACTTCCATTTCTGGAGACGCATGACACTTAGTAGTAAACTTTCAGGGGCAGCAAAATAATCAACTGTCATTAAGCATGCAAGTATAGAAACTATTCGTACGACCAGAAAATAAAAAAGTCTGCTGCTCATAAAAAAAATCGTCTCCTTTTCACAAGAAGTGTCCAAAGTGTCCTACCTTTCTGGGAAAAATTTGGATTTTGGCAAAAAAAAGTATTTTCTGAAGCCTCGCTAACAATTTTCTAGGTAACGGTGCTGCTTTCTGCGACAGCGATGGCAATACTGTACATATATACAACGCCTCGCTTTCTGACTTACGTGGTAAGGACACTCGGTATGATTTGTTATGAGTAGCTGCCAATGAAACTTGGCTGATATGTCATGCATATCCAGAAATAGAGGTCAATAAATTGCCGTTCTATTTGTTTGGTTGGTGGGGAGGTGGGGACCATTGGTAATGGTTAATAATTTTCTCAACTGTCCACTTTACATCAGTGCTCAGAAATGACTTCATCAAAAGTTAGCACCATGACGACCTTTGAGGAATACGTCAAGATGATGACTTAATGCACCTTGGATTCCTCACGGTATATTCAGTATTATAACAGACGTGACTTACCATTCGATACATCCAACTAGTGGTGCACCCTGCATTTTTTTTTGGGGGGGGGGGGGGGGGGGGACCCAATCCCATGAAAATTTTCGAAGAAAATGGTTGTAAGGAAAGTGCTTATTAACTGAATCGCAACTAATTTCAAATTTAAACTCAAGTGGGAGACTTTGATTTCAAGTGTACGATTTTGTTGTTTTTATACACGTGGTTGCTGAAGATGTAACTGCACTAAATTAAATCTTGTACACCACAAAAGAAGTTAAGTTCATGGTAGGTGAAGCTTTTTAGGAAAACGTACAATAAAAACAAGTTCCTTAAACCTCTGTAAAACAACTCTCAACATTGTGTTATTTGTTTATTTGTAAAAAAAAAATTTACTTTTAACTATGGGTCTTGGGAGGGGAATATACTTGCCAACCCCCTCTCCCACCGTATTTTGATCACTTTGTAAATTTTCAAGTTATTGCTACATCAACAAACCGCGTGCAGCAATTCCCTAGGTTACGCTTATTTTTAGAACATGGTCTAACAACCCGTCCATACCCAACTGTCTATTTACCAAACACTGGCTTCTATATGTTTCGATTCGAACCTTTTGTTATTTTAATCGTAGAAAAAAAAAGTAGACTTCCTACCCCAACAACGAACCGTCGACACCATTCTCCCAGCTTGTAAACGCCATGAGAATGTATTAAAATATTAACCAACTAATTCATTAACCGATAAACAAATGTCACGTAAGGCCAGCGGCACACTCTCGGCTGCCATTGATCCAGAGTCAGCAAACAGCTTGGCGAACACGAGGAGGCAGCATTATTTAGCGTGGCTGACTTGCCTTGCATGCGGTGGGTTAGGCCACAGTCATCACTACTGCACACCAGATTGGGACTGTGGGACTCCATTTGATTAGAACATGACCGCAATGTATGCTGCACGCATATGAACAGCAGGAATGAAAATCACGAAGGCACAATTCCCACCGCCTCGTAAATTGAAAATTAACTACGCACTCTCCCTCAGTGTGCACACAGACCCAGTGAGGCCTGAATTGTACCGTAACATAACAAGAATGAGGAAAAAACGAAAGTTTTTTTTTTTAATGCCGTTATTTATGGTAATGATGAAGTCGAATTACCTCGAATTAAAGATGAAGGTTATTTTAGAGATTTTAAAGTTGAAGGTTTATTTACAAAAAAGGCTAGATTACCAACAATTTTTTTTTTTTTTCTTGGAGCCTTAAGTCATCTGAAACAGATGTTAGCTGAACCGGCTCCTTATGGACCCTGCTATACGTTTTAGAAGAAGAAAAAGGTATAGTCTAGAAGGGGAAAAGGGAAGGAGAAAACCCAGGATTCGAATCAAGAAACCTCTAATTATCGCAGTGAGCTGATAAATAGTCAGAATAGGTCAGAGCAGATTCCACTGCCGTGAAGAAGGCAAGTAGTCTATCAAACTTCCCAAGCCAGCAGTGACTGGTGGGTGCTTACCCAGGTTCCCTTTTTCAATCACCAAATGGATCAACGTTCTCAAGTAACTATTAATATTATAAGCATAGAATGCTTACATGTTTTATTTTTTTTTATAAAAATGTATAATTGATTTGTTTAGCTTTTAAAGTTAACAAAAACATCAATTTACCATGGCCACCTGGTTAAAATTAGTTTTTGTTGCCTAACTGAAAATATACATTACCTGGAATTTTAGCAATCTATTTCTCCAATGCTGTTTAATCTAGAGATTAAAGTTCTGGAGCCCGCCAGTCTCGCTATCCTCTGTGCATCTCCGTCTATAAAAGAGCCGTAGGTGACTGCGAGATCATCTTTTATTCCTCTAGGGTGGCCAGGTGGTTACACAGAGGGGACGTAAGGTGGGTGAAGGTAATGTATATTTTCGGTTAGGCAACAAAAACTAATTTTCACCAGGTATCCCTGGTGAATTAATTTATTTGTATGCCGACAAAAAAATCCATTATCTGGAATTTTAGCATTGCAACAGACCTCGTCAAAATGGCAGCGGGCACCACCTTAATGAGTGCCCTAGGGTTGCGAGCTTGCTACCCCAAAAGATCAACTTTGCATGTGACCAGAGGCCTAGAAAACTTCAAAGGACTGGAAGCATAGCTCAAGGAGTTTTAAAGCATCCGCCTGGCTGCCGCAAAGGGTCGTAGGGGAGAGAGTCCGTCAGCCTCCTGAGAGGACATGTCTTGTAGGTAATGGGACGTAACGACAGTGGGGCTCCTCCAGGATGTTGTTTCCAGAATGTCAGTGATAGGGACGTTACAGAGAAAAGCCTAGGATGCAGAGATGGCTCCAAGTTTGTGGACCGTGACTTGGATGTTTGTCGGTTGCCCTGGTCGAAGTCTAGGGCGTTGCAGACGTGAAGGCCGACTTGTCTGATCCATGTGGAGACTAGTAGTCGACCGAAACCAAGTTTTTGACTTTCGGCCGAAACCGAAACTACTACCAAAACAAGTTATTTAATTTCAGCCGAAGCCGAATCCATTACCTTAACTGGCAATTCGGTTTCGGCCGAAATCGAAACCTCTACCGAAACCGGTATATCAGTTTCGGCCGAAACCGAACGGGAACCAGAGCCTAACCTGTATAATATCAATTTTAATAATTAGACAAAAGCAAGGGTAAAATAAAAAAATCATGAGTGTGAGGTTTTTCGCAGACGTAGTCTAGATTGGAAGGCACAGCCCGGTTTATCCATTTCCCACACTACGCTGAGAAAATCCACGTGTGCCCTCTCACCAGCTCCCCCTCCCTCCCCTCCCAAAAAACAACTGGAATTACGGCGATTGAGAGCAGACTTAAATTTGACCTACCAGTTGGTCCGTGGACACTTGGGGGTCGATTACACTATTTTCTTTGAGCACCGTTCTGGAGACCGTACGAGGGGACACTCCTGGAAACTAGTGCTGACAGATTCATGACTGATACTAGGAAATTTTTCTTTAGTACCAGAGTGGTAAATTGTTGGAATCTCCTACCTAAGGCGGTTGTTGAAGCCAACACGATTGCAGGTTTTAAAAATTGCTTACAAAAGGTATGTCTTAACAAATTTTTACAAAGAAGGTTATTTTAGTATAAATTAGTCAGTCTGATAATGGTATCAGTCTGAAACTATATTTTTATGTTATTTTAAAATTATTTTTAGCTTTTCAAGTTATTTTAAGTTATTTTCTTTTTTAGCTGTAAAGTGTTTTTTTTTAATTGAAAATTGTATATAATGAAACTAAAATGTGTAGTAGGTAACTTTTGTGTAAAAGTCGGACCATGTAAGTGGCTTGCCCTATTGGACCCCGTTTTTGCTTATACGCAAATAAATTTATTTATTATATTATTATTATTATTATTATTATTAAAAAATGTATCAGAATAAAAAAAAAAACTGTGAATGCGCAAAGACTTCAAAACTTTCGTTTGCATTTTTTTGGGGGGTCAATAGTCCTGTTTCAATTAAATAACGATTAATTCGGTTCGGCGAGTGAAGTCCAGATCACTGGAAAAGGGCTTCATTCAATAAGTATAAGCTTTGCTTGAAAAGTAAAGAGAAATAAAAGCATGAATTCCCTCAAGTGCAACGAAGCCATAAATATGACTGAATTTGAATTGGAAAAAAAAATTGTTTTTATTATTGATTAGCGTGGGCATGGCACCCCCTGTGCATTCCTAGGCTGCAGCCTAGCTAGTATACGGAAACTGGCATACAGAAGGTGGAATTTCGCTTCGGCTTCACCGAAACTGCAGCATAGGATTCGGCCGCAACAAGTCAAACCAGTTTTGGCCGAAACCAGAACCGATACCGAAACCGAAAATTTGCCAGTTTCGGTGCCGAAACCAGAACCGAAACCGAAATTCGGTCCACCTCTAGTGGATACCATTCGAGCTGTCATTTCCCCAGTGTTGTGTGTAATAGGCAGGCATAATTGAGAACGTCCTTTGTGAAGGGCTTAGTTTTCTTGAAGTAGAAATGGACTGCCCATACGGGGCACAATGATCGTTCTGGTTTGTCTCCTAAAATGTTGGATGGGACTGGAATGAAGAAAGAATGCAACCATTCACTGGGTTTCAGTGTCTTTGCACGGAACGATCCTCGTGGAATCAGATCGATCCCTTTGCAGTCTGCAAGAAAGAAACAGTCGGTCGCTGTGGCAGATAGAGCTTGGACCTCGCTGAAGCGGATTCAGGTGACTAAGGTAGCATGATGAGAGTGGTTCATATGACACTGCAAGGAGGGACGTCATGACCGTGGTGAGGTCCCAATCGGGAAACAGTTGTCGAACTATCTGTCGTTCGATGTCGAAAGATTTGCCTAAAGCTGAGATCCAAAAATCGTCAAAAAGATGGGAGCTCCCTGCGGCCTCAAAAACGGAATTCAAAGCAGATCGGTAAACAAAAATTGTCAAACCGTTGAGGCATTCCTTGAAAAGATCGTTGAGAAACGATAGGTAGTACAGAAAGAGGGATTGACCGGATTGACTTCCGTGGCAGGCACCAATGAAACCATCGGCGCTGGTGGTTGTCATAGGTCTTGTTGGTGGACGAACAGATAGCCTTGATGGCAATGCGGGTGGCCTGTTCATTAGAAATGCCTGTTGCCTTAAGGAGTCAGATGATAGTAGCCACTCGTTTGACTTCATGGATTGCAGTCACAGGTGAAGCTTTATCCCGCGATGTTGGGAGAGTAGGTTCAGGTCTTCTGGAAGGCGTCGTGGGTAATCCACAAGAAGGTCTAGTAGTTCAAGGAACCAAGTGGCTGCCGACCAGTTTGGAGCTATTAGAAGAAAAAGTCCAGGAGACCGAGCGATCTAGCGAAAGACTAAAGGGAGAAGTTTGAATAGTGCGAATAGATACCTGAAGAGGTGATCCCAAGGAAGGGTGAGAACATCCACCGCCCAAACCCGGTCGTTGGGGACTGGGCTCACGAATTGGTGAAGTCTGACATTGTGCCTATTGGCAAAGAGGTCGACCATAGGACGACCCCAATGTTAAAGAGATATTCGCAGATGTACATCTTGAGGGTCCACTCACTCGTGGTAGGGAGCACCAGGATAGAGAGTCGGTGATGACATTCCGACTGCCCGGAATATGTAGGGATCACACGGTCGTTTTGGAGGAGATGCAAAGGTGAAATATGTCTGACCAGATCGTGAAGCGTGTGGAACTGAGTCCCTCCCCCTTTCTGCAGTAGGCGACCGTTGTGGTGTTGCTGGTGTGAACCTGAACTACTTTCCCAGCCACATGATGGTGAAATTGGTGAAGGCCATGTAGGATGGACCGAAGTTTGAGAACATTGACATGGTCGCATTCGTGTGGATCCCACGAAAAGGAGACTTGGTGATGATTGATAAGTGCTTCCCATCCTTACAGGGAGGTGTCCGTCAAGAGGTGTATGTCCCGAACTGGTTCGTGCAGAGGGACCGTCTGGGACAGTGTGGAGACGTCCATCCAACATAGTAAAGTGGGGGAAGAGGAACGACCAAGGAATCTTTCCGGCCGGGGGCACTGGCAAGCAGTTGTAGCGCGCTGTTGCCCTATTCATCGATGTGGAAATGATGAAAGGGTCGAGTTCAACTGCTGTATGGAACTAGGCTGGTTAGTTAGACGAGCATCCCTATGAGAGAATTGAGGTCTGTGATGGTGTAAACAGTTAGGAGTAGGAAATGCCCGAGTTTCTGTAGAAGGTCGGAAATCCTGTCTGGATAAGGCATGACGGTTGCAGAGATGAGGTCGAAGAATACGCCGAGAAAAACGAACTGCTAGGAAGGGTCGGGGCAGGATTTCTGGAAATTGATGTTGTAACTTAATTGCTGAAGCAGGTTGATGATGAAGTCACGCTCGTGAAGTTGCAGAGCTTTGTCCTGATAAGGAAGAGGCCAGTCGTCGAGGAAGACACTTGCCTGAATTTGATGCTGATGCAGGGTCGCCAGTACCGGGTTAAGATGGTTGTAAATATACATGGTGCCAAATTGAGACCGAAGGGGAAGCAGAGGAATTCGTAGACTGTGCCATTGTAAATAAATTGGAACAGGTGCTGGAAGATACATGAAGGGAAATGTGTAGGTATGCATTCTCGAGATCGATGAAAATCGTCCAGTCGCCTTTCCATTTTGAAATATTCGTTACGAATGTACTAGTTTAGCAGTCGCAGGTTGAAGATCAGTCTGAAATCCCCTGTTTTTTTGGGCAAAAGAAAAATTGACCTGTAAAAGCCTGGACAAAGCGGGACTGTACTTGGTCGTATTGATTGACTGATTGACTAAGTAGTTTTTGATTTTGGTGGTGAGACAGTCGCAAGCAACCGTAGCCATGGCACATGGTGGCAGGAAGATGAGAGGAGACGACCGTGGAAATGTGGTCAAAACCATCGCTGATGATGGAGAGCACATAAGGGTTGGAGGTCAGAGTTTGCCAACAATGTAGAAAATGGCATTGATGACCCCAGGAAGAATCTCAGCGCAAACACCAGCAACCCAAAATGGGTTGCTGCTTGGGGCCCGGAGATGCTTATCGGCTAAAATGGTCAGGGGTAGCGCTGCGTCTGGAGGGTCGATTACGTCCACGGCCGGAGCTTTTGTTTCGAATGGGCATTTGCTCGGGCGAAGATGAGTGGGGTGGTTCTTGGCAGTCATTTGGTGGTATCGTATGCCAACTGTCCTTGGCGTCTGCACGATGCGGCCAGGATAAGGACTTAGGATATCAAGAAGATTTCAGACGAAAGGCTCTGGGTTTATTGGCAATGTCTAAATGTGGTGCAAGCTTAGGGATGAGACCGCGAAAGAGTGTGTCAGACTCATGGATGGGTTGGTTCCGAAGTTCATGTCATGTTAGTTGTTGAGGTTAGGATCAGTGTTGAGAGCGACCTCCCAAAGAAGCAAGGTCGAATTCAAAAGAGCCCTGGTAATCCAGTTCATCGAATGGAACGTAGCAAAGCAGGCATTACAGAATACCTGAGTGATGAAGAAGGGGGGGGGGGGCAGTTTGGCAGAAAGCTTCTCGCAGAGTGCATTCGCTGCATTGTTCAAGATGTCCACTTGAGAAGCAGCTTGGAGACCTAGTCGCAGAAGACGGTCGTTGTCGCGAAGCACTGAGGTCGGAACTGTGACCTGTCGGAGAAGGAAGAGAGCAGTGCTGAAATCCATCCTGACGTCCGCTGTAAGAAATTCTGAACGAGGGTAGGCGTCAAGTTTTTAGGATAAGCAGTTCCATCACCTGTTGGGCAAATGAAGGAAGTTTCACTACCCGGTCATGGAAGAGGTGAATCTATGTCAAGCTCCAAGGGGTCGCCTATCCCCAACAAAAGACCACCGATACGGAGAAGGGTCGTTAGCAGAGTTGTAGATTGTACAAGTACTGCTTGCTGGCGAGGAAGGTGGTCACGGAGTCCGAAGCCAAATCCAGTGACAAGGCCATGGTTCTTGCTGGTGTCCGTCAGTGAGGGTGATGGTTTATAGAGAAAACAGTCGGGAATGACATCTTCGACCATATTGAGAAGGTCAGATAACGGAATCTCAGACGGGTCTGGGTTGTCGGTGAAAGAAGCAGCAAATTGAGCATGGCGAGAGTCAAGCTCGTCAGAGGCGACCGATTGCTGGTCAAGAGTAGCGAGTGCAGGGTCTGAGTCATCAGTGTCAGGAATCACTATAGGTTGAGAAGGCGGTAATGAGATTGGTCGGAAACCAGAAGGAGAACTAAGTGTAGGGGACGCACAACCGGTGTGTTCAGGCGACCGAGAGGAGCCAGGGATAGCAAAGGCCGCCCGTTGACGTTAAGCGGTTGAACAAGTAGCCTGTACCCAGTCTCGGGTGTATGGAGTTGGTTGCAGATGTATCTGAGGAGCTGGTCCTTTATGACTAAAGGAATGGAGGGCTGTGTTCATCAACTTGTGAACTGTTTCCCTGGAGAGCGGTTCGCTTGCAGGGATGACACTGGAGAACGGAAGTGGACTAGACAACCGTAGTGAAGAATGAGAAGGAAGATCAACGAGGCAAGGCGTTTAGCCTTTACTTGAAATTTGAGGCGGGCATAGGCCTCCTTAGCTTTAAGAAGGTCTACCTTCTTAAGAGACCGAAGATGCGGTGAAGGTTGTGTCTGTGTGCACGGAATTGGGGATGTCGTAGTCATCTCCAGTGTTGCCTTGTCCGTCATTATGGGTACGACTGGAGAGGGGTCCTGCGAGTGGTCGTGTTGGTCTTCCGAAGACCGAGGGCAGGCTGCAGACAAGGTGGAAAATCCTGGGACGGGGGAAGGGGGGGAAGAACAAATCGTCCACCACAATTTCGGCAGAAGACAGGATTGGCGTGGCCACTGCTTCCCGTGACGTGCCCTTAGTACGAGGCATGAGAAAAGGTCAAAGCAGAAGGAAAAAAGGGACCGCAGTAGCTCTGACCACGGAATTTTAACTTTTTCTCGGAGCAAAGAAACAACACGTCTGAACAAGTCAAGACGTAGAGAAGAAAAGATGATTTTGCGGTCGCCTGCGGAGTATGTAAATAAATGGAGTATGCACAGAACAGATGCGCAGAGGGTAGCGAGACTGGTGGCCTCCCAAAATTTTATTTCTAAATGAAACAGAATTGAAGAAAGAGAATGAAATTCCAGGTAACGTAAATTTTCGTCGGTATACAAAAAACACCTTTTTTTTTAATGATTTTACGTTGTCCTCAATGAAGGCAACAAATGTGATAAATAAGGAGCCGTCAGAGCAAGCAACAGGGTCGTTACTGTGTTCCCCGTTGCGACAGCCCAATTCTAAGGTACTCTGCACTGACGGCTCAGTTGGTGTGTCATTAGAGATACAGGAGTCCTGGGTTCTAACCTCAGTGGGGATAGTTTGTTTTCCTTGCTTCCGCATTTATCATTCAGCATGGTGTACGTTTCCCTTTCTGTCATTGTGTTTATTCTAGCTTGTATTTGTATACTTGTTGCCTCATTATTATTAGACTTTTCTTGTTTATCCTTGTATTATCTTGCTTTGGTTTAGCTTTTAAGTAGCTTAAGCAGCCCGTGCACTGAGCGACTTGGCCGCGCGGCCAGGTCGTTGCAGCCAATGAGAATGATTACCATTTATGTAAAACCACGCACTAATCATTTTCATTGGCTGCAGCAACCTGGCTGCGCGGCCAAGTCGCTCAGTGCGCGGGCGGCCTTAATACTTTGGTTTTGAGTGGGGCAGAAGACCAGTTATGGTTATGGCTCCGAAATAAATCTGCTTCTATACTTGTTTTTTAAACTTTAATTCCATTGTTCCTGCC
>JAHWFP010035907.1:2130-39894 GCA_023313725.1 Lithobius niger
TCCACCGTACGACAGGGGCAGCAGCACTGTCGTGTCGACTGTGACAAAAGGAGGATGCCGTTTAAGAGTGGAGCGGTCCCGGGAGACAACGGGAAGGGAGCCACGATGACTTCAATCCATCGCTACGACAGAAGGCAGCAAGGCGCTGGCTGTCGTGCCGGCTGGGACGTGAAGAGGATGCCGTTCAGGAGTGGAGCGATCCCGGGAGACGACGGGAAGGGAGCTACGGTGACTTCGGTACAGGGCTGGATGGTCTCGAGGTGCACCAGACAACCCAGGAGCGTCTTCTAGACAAAAGCGACAGGGAGTGTCGCATGGTGGAACGTAGGTAGTCAGCCGAAGGGGGTTCCAAGGCAGGAGAAGCAGACAGCAGCCGCGACAGCTGCTTGAGACAAAGAGATGGCAAGCCCACTGGGGTTTCCATTCTTATAGGGAGGATCGCGCACGTACGATCGGGTGGCTGAGGCGGCCGTCGTGAACTCAAGTCTCAAGGCAAGGACAGCATCGTCGAGACAACAATGCAAAAATTGACAGGTATTGTACTTTGCAGCATAAAGAAACCTTGAATTTCAAACACAGCGTGTAATGTTGTCCATTCTCTTCTCGTTATCCAGCCATGCGAAACTGGTTCAAATGAGCCAGCAGCAGCCAAAACGAAAATAGAGAGAGAGAGAGGGAAACTCAACACATCCTTGAACGACCTTGACCGGAGATGCGGCCAACTCGAGGGCGGTACAGCACGCAGATGAGGAGATAGTACTCCACCGTTACAAACAAAAGGGAAACCAGATGCCAATTACAAGAATGAAGAAGATTTAGTCATTCTTTTTCAGCCCAACAGCTACAAACTTATAATTTGAAATGGAATTCGTTCAATTACATGGAATTGCAAAGTTCAGGTCACGCATGCACAAATCTTTAGCTACAATTAGTTAATCCAAAAGTCCACCCAAATTAGGTTGCTCATATTAATGAGGCAATTAATTACACGGACCTTTTTACCGCAAAACGGGGTTGTTTTTTCCTAGCCGCACAACCATTTTCGGAAATTACTGGGCCGGTTGGTAAATGCAAAGCTCTTAATATGGTCATGTAGAGTGGATTTTCTGTTAATAAAGAAGCTGGGTTTGGAAGCTAAAATGCAGGAACCATTAAGGTACCGTGATTTTAGTTTGAACAGGGATTATGTTAGGGTTTAATTAAGCCTAATTAGTCTTTATTACAGAAACAATACAGCTAATTAATTATATGCAGATTTTCATAAATATCATACATTTATCAAATGCATGAAACAAATATTACTCATGCTAGACCAAAAATGGCTTCAGTGACTAATATACAGAAGGGGCCCTTTTCAAAGAATGTGTACATTCCTTTGTAAAATTGAACCAGCGTAATTACAGCTATTGTTAAGTTGAGGAGATGGCATTTCTAACTACGACATTATTTACGACACGATGAGTGAAGCATAGAATTTCCGGAAGGAATTCCAATTAGTTTGGATCGTCATCCTAATCGCAACAATTAATCTATTGCACGAAGGTGTGCAGGTGACAGTTCATTAAGTCAGCGAGCTACTCAAGCGCACAATACAGAGAATCAGCTGATGCACCTTGAATGTGACAATACAATGATTGACAAGCACAGCGGTCCCTAATTTGCAATTAGGACCTGAACTGTCAAGACACGCAATTTCTATAGAGTACTTTATGTAATGACCCAAATCGCTACAGGCCTACGTCCTTGCGCGATCTGACCCATTACATTATTTAAGAGTAAAAGATGTTGGGTTTGGCTACTGGGAAGAGACACTAGTCGGACTAGACACTTTATGACCTATATTAAGGTGAATGCAGGTGTACGTCTAGTATGGTGAACCTTACGACTAGACTGTGAACGACCTACTAAAGTAAACACAGCTGTTCTACACAGGTGTTCACGGCTTCTTCTCAGAACAGAAACCTACACATATTCTTAGACTCTGACCTACTTTTGGCTGTTACGTAATATCTATTTTTAGACTATTTCGTAACGCCACTAGTATATAAACCCAGTGTAAGGTCCTATCCGGGCCGACATTACACCTGGCCAGAGGAGGAACTACACGTACACTAGGAGAGCTGCGATCCGGTCCGACATACTACAACTCGGCCGAAGGGGGGAGCGCTTTGTAACCATTAGTTCTACGGAATGTTACAGGGTAGCCCTGGTGCCTAAGTATAAGAATCTTGCCATTTCTTATAACAGTAATATCTTAACGTGTTAAGATTTAGTTTTGATAGCCGAATGGTATTTATATTGTTCTGCTTGAAGAGGAGTGTAACGGAATTCTTACCCTAGACTTATACCTAAGACTTGGTATCCCAACATAAGCTAAATGTGTTATTGCCTCGACTTATTTAAAGACGTTACACACCCTTTTTCTGGGGGCCCGTCCTTGTGGATTTGAACCCGTGTAACTTGAAATTATAGTTGCACACCTCTCGTGCACCCAAAGCGAAACGGAGGTTTTAATTTTTGCACAGAAGTTGGTACACCTACCTTTTCTGGGGGCCCGGTTCTTGGAGATTTGAACTTGTGTAATTTGCAATTACAGTTACACAACCTCTCGTTATCTAGGAGCGAGTAGGGAGTTTTTTTCCGGTTACCTAATTTTTTTTATTTAACTGCGTAACGTCTCGTGGCCAGGCGTGTGTCAAGACAACGTGATAGTTGGCATTTATGTACGACATCGAACCGTTTTGCGCAGAAGCTGTCAGCGTTCAGTGTTCAACAAGGACAGAGTGAGAACTACATGTAACTGGCGTGTTACAACCACAGCAAGGATTTCTACAAGGACTCCGTACTCTATTTTCAGCAAGGAGGCCAAAAGAAGAAGTGCTACGGCTGTTTCAAGAACGCTTTCGTGTGGGCTGTGAATTACATGTAACTGGCGTGTTACAAGTGGACCGAAAAATCATGAGGACTTCGTACTCTATCTTCGGCCAAGAAAGTGACTTTCGACGCCACAAGAAGAAGTGCTACGCTGTTTCAAGAACTTTTTTGTGCTACTATTGTGGGATTTTTCTTCAAGAAGTGAATTACATCAGTGTGAAGAAATTTTCCGTCGAGTTCTACTATACTACATCATCGTCAAGAACTCGGAAACTTCATCCTTCGACGATACAAGGTGACTACAAACTTTTCTACTGCATATTTTGCAACTTTAAGCTGGAGTGAACTATACCGTACAGTTATTTCCGGAGTTTTACAACGAACTGTGGACTACAAACTGACAATAGTGTATCAGAACACGAGTTTCTGCAACCATCAGTGACATTACCAATGAACAATAACGAGCTATTAGTGTTTCCGACGAGGACAGTGCACGGAATAATTTTTTTTTATTTTGTGAAAATACACCTATTTCCTGTTCCATAAATTTCCTTTGGGATTTAGACCGTTTTTTCTGTGAAGAAGAAAAAAGACGTCAACGGAAAGATAGCCTACTAACATTACAGTGCAAAATCCCTTCATTCTATCTCTACCATGGATCGTAGTGACTTTTGGGCTAAGGTTACTACAGCGATTACTATGACAACGTCAGCGGTTGTGACTGCAGTGTCGTTAGCAAGCAGAGAAATTTCGCTACCAAGCCAGGAGTGCAATGAAGATGCCACCGGCGTGGGAACGAGGAGTGCTACAGCGAGTCCTACGACTCAAGGACAAGCGTGCAGCGGAGCCCACAACACTGAGAGTGAACCAAGGGACTACGTACTCTATCACTCTCAAGAAGGAGATGGACAACACCAGGGCAGCCGAGCTAGCGACTATTCTGGTACTGACAGTGCAGATTGTGTTGTAGCAGATACAAGTGTCAAAGTGCACAGGAGTGACGATTCTACAGGATTTACAACGAAGAGTGTGTCCGACAGTGAATCAGGTGCAAGTGACAACAGTATTACAAACAATGGTGTACGTGTCCAGGCGTTGTTGGATCTAGGTGAAGATATCGAAAGTGACAGTTTTTGGATGCCACGGGCTAGTACACCACCAACAGCGGATTACAGCCAAGCAACCGATGGCGCTACAGCGTGTAGTGCAGAAGTAAATGAACAGCATTTCCCGGACGTTAGTGACATCGATGCTGCCTCTACTCCAGGTAGTTTTGATGGTGACTACAGTGTAACAGTGCAGCGAGTGATTCGTATGAGTTTGATGATGGAGTGTTTGCCTCCTATGCTAGAGGAAACGATAACGACCTATACCTAGGCCGTGGGTATTGTTTAGAGTCAGGAAGAACATGTATGTTTGTGCGCTGTACAATTTGCAACGACATCAGATGTGCGTGTTACCATCGGTGTAGATGTTTGATGGGCTATGAGGATTCATCGTCGTTACCGCCTTTTAATGCCGACTTAGCCGTCATCGACCGAGATTTAACGCCACGACACGTTGTGTCAGTGCTACTAGCTCTGACCCAGACATTGTAGGCTTATTTGAAGACAACGAACTGAGTGTTTTTATTCCGAGTGCTACACAGAGTGAACCAGCAAGAAGTATGACATCACTTTTTCAATGTTATGCAAGCAGGGGTGTGCATACCGACAAACCAAGTGTGGGTTACCGTTCTCCGTCACCAACACCACGTTCACCACTGACCCTGGACGACTACCAAGCATCAGGAAGCCAGGTCAGAACAGCTTCGCCATTCATACCAGATCCGTGTACTTCTAAAAGTCATCGGGCTACGCCACCGCATCTAGACGACACTCTACCATACGTACGCTGTACTGTAGAAGCAAGACGGAAAGCGATGTGTGACGTGAATCCAGGACGTCTGACGACGATTGGCGCCGAGCCGCCAACAATTGTTAACAAGTTACACAGAGACAGGCTGTCTGTAGGAGACTGGATCTCACAAGCACCCGTCGACCCAGGACTTATTCATTACGTCATGAACCAGTTGGGACTTCAAGAAATCGACCTAATGAATAACGGAGAAGACCGAGACTGGACACGGACGACGGATCAACCTTTTCAGACTCCGCGCTTCAAGAACAATCATGTGCCCGTCTGCAGTAAGTCGAAAAGTGTTAACGAGCTGTTCTCACAGCCACAGTAGCTGAAGTAGAGTCGTCCCACATTTTCAACGAGCGTTTACTCGTCTAGTTTGGGCCCAACGTCTCGTCGACGTCCAAACGACGTGCATCACGCTCACTCAGGATAGAAGAAGTTTGGAAGTCGGTTGTCCGCAACGGGAGGTTTTTCCTACGGCCAACCAAGCAGAACGAGTTCTGCCGGCAGCTATCCTTCGTCCAACAGTAGGCCAAGTAGCCAGCAGAGAGAGAAGTGAGGGTTTCTCAAGAGCGACGGAATGTGGGACACCAGTGCAAAATGACGTCAGGGGAGAAAGCAATGCTACAACTAGACCGCTGCTCCGCCCACGCGAGACCCCTTTCTCTGGCAGACAGGTGGACGAGGAAGTGGCGCGAAGCAACCCTCAGAAGCTCCTTCTAGTGGAAACTTCAAGTGACTATAACTTCGGAACGGTGCGTGCTAGAACGGCGATTCAACCGCTAAACTCCGAGTTAAGGAGAGTACTACAAGACGCCAGAGTGGCGCCGGAGAGTGACCAACGTGGGATTTCTACTAATGTACCTACGGATGATAACTCGAGGACTATTGGACCTAGTGTGGAAATTTCTACGCCTAGTGACTCAGGGGGACGAGAGGAGAGGTTTGAGACCCCACACCACATAGTTGGGTTCAATCCGCCAAAGGTCCTTTTGCCGAAATTCGTGGGATACGCCGATCATAGGACCCCGCAGGAATTTTTGTTGGCGTTGAAAAAGTACAGAGACACTTACCTTCTTAGCGATTCGATGATGTTGTCAACCATTCTACCGACTTCGCTAGAAGGACCAGCATAGCAGTGGAGACAGTTTGCAGGACCATTTACAACATGGGGAGAATTCATCAAGGCATTCAACTTGCGAGTTCGTCAGCCCTTGTTACATGGAAGACTTGCGACGGGAGTTGGACCAGAGATTACAGGCCGAATCAGAACCAATGACTCGCTTTATCCGAAGCATAAATGAGTACTACGAGAGACTGGACCCCAGCTATGCCGGAGTTAACCCGGGTCAACAAATACCTCGCACAGCTTCACCCGGATTTTAGGATTTTGTTGTGGGGAAGGAAGTTTGAGACACTCAAGCAGCTAGCTAGTGAAGGTCCGGAGATATGTAAGTTCCTCATCAAACAAAGGAATTCAAACAACCTGTCCCAGCAATGGATTCTATTGAGCCAAGTTTGGCGTGGTCTAACTACAAGCCACAACAACAGGAGCAGACCAGCCAAACTGAGAAGGCGGAATTCAAGATTCTATAAGGAACGCCAGCTACGAGCACGAAGATGGAAGTTAACTACAAAACTCCTAAATGCTCATTAGCTTCGCTCGATCCTCGTGGGTACAGACTAGGACGGTACAATTCTACACAAACCTACTATGCCACCCAAGGATCAAGATGGAAAGAAGAGTGATGCACCAAGAAGACGGTCTGTGCCCGAACGCAGTACATCACGTGACGGCTGTCACAACTGCGGCTCAACCGAACATTGGCGCTGAGAATGCCCGAATCAGCCAAAAAACGGGCAGGTGGGTCTTCTTCCCAACAGGGAGGGGGGAGGACCAGATGCACCACAATAATTGCAGAGGAAACGACATCAGGATTGGAAGATGAGGATGTGACCAAATGCCGTGGACTACCGAAGGAGATACAAGTCAAAGGATTACATCAGGATACGTCGTATAGGCAGCGGCCTTTGCTAGCCATCACCATGGGCGGTATTCGCACGGTCGGACTGGCCGACACTGGAGCTACGTCAACTTTTATCAATAGTGTTATGGCTAAGAAACTAGAAGATATAGGCCATGTCATTCACCACTCCACCAAGATCACCTTCATCTCGCTAAGGGAACCCAAAGGGGCGGCGGCCATTTGCATTTGACTATCACTTGGGATGGAGGCAAGAATATGGGAAAACAACCAGTCCTTATTCTGCCAGGAGCGAGTGATGAGGTCGTGCTCGGCTGTGACTTTATGTTCCACACCGGCATCGTGATCAACATAAAGAACAATGGATGGAGAGTAGGAGTAGGACCACTTCACCCTTTCGCCACCATTGCAGAATCCAAGTCTCCTGTGGGTCGACTTCAGTATCGTCTGAAGAGCCAAAACGCACGCAAGAAGAGGAAGACTGGGAAGTAATTGAGGGACACATCAAGAATGCTCATTGCTCACCAGCACAAAAGGATGGCTGAGGGAGTGCTTGAGGAGGTTCCCGAGGGTGCTCACATCTAGACTTGGAAGAACTCACCTAATGAAGCACAAGATAGTGTTGGAGCCGGGAACGCAGCCAATTCGCATCCCTTACCGAGCTGCCAACTTGGGCACTCAGAAGATTATGGAGGAGCAGATTACAGACTCGCTACGGAAAGAGGTGATATCACCATGCATCAGCCCCTGGAGCGCGGCACCTGTTCTTGTTCCGAAACGTGGGGGACCACCAGGGTCAAACCGATTTTGTGTCGATTTTCGGGGCGTCAACAAGAAGACTCCAATCGACGCCAATGGTTGCCAATCGCATCGACCAAGTGTTTGCGATGTTGGGGAATGCGAACTTTTTTAGTTTGTTGGACTTAAAGGGAGGCTTCCTGCAGATACCACTAGCTGAAGAATCCAAGCCCATAACTTCGTTTAAGAGTTTTCGCGGGAAATTTTGCTTCAATGTACTTCCATTCGGATTGAAGAACGCTCCAGCATGCTTCACGAGATTGATGGATACTGTGTTAGGGTCCAGCCTATACACCATAGCTGTGATCTACACTGACGACTTATGCATATTTTCCGAGACGTATGAGGACCATGTAAGGCACATTGCTGAAGTTTTACAGAAGCTTCAAGATGCAGGACTGACAGTGAACATATCTAAGATTGCGCACTGTATGCAGAAACTGAAGTACCTTGGACACATGCTTACACCAGGATGCCTATACCCGGAGCCGGAAAATGTGGAGATGATAAGGAGCTTCCCTTCACCAAGAAACGTCAGAGAGCTCAGGCGTTATTTAGGGATGGTAGGGTACTATAGGCCGTTTTTGAAAGATCTACACGTCACAGCTCAGCCTATGTACCGGTTGCTGCGGAAAGATGTCAAGTGGTCATGGAGCCAGGAATGCAAGTCAGCGGCAAACCGCCTCAAAGAGCAACTGCTGGACTGCACGCTCAAGTTACCAGACATGACGCAACCCTTCACCCTAATTACGGATGCGATCAAAGGAGGCTTTAGTTGTATACTATCTCAGCATGAACCAGGAGTTGGGATGAGGCCAGTATCCTTTGCGGGGAGATGAACCAGCGATTGCGAGAGAATGTACTCCTCAACGGAACTCGAGCTCGCTGCGGTGATTTTTGGAATCAACAAGTTTAGAGGGTTCATCGATAACACACCGTTCTTTATCGAGAGTGATCATTCAGCCCTCAAGTGGATCATGAAGGTGCCTAATCCTACAGGAAGAATTGCGAGGATCATTCAACTCCAGGGAATGGAATTCACAGTCATTCATAGGAGAGGGACCGACCGTCAAGCAGCCGATTTTATTTCTCGCATGTACAACAGCGACGACGAGGAAGGAGCGGCAGATGACACGGCAGAAGAGAGCAGCCAGACGAGCTCAGGATGCGCGGGTCCAGAAGGAAACCGAGATGAGGCCCTCAAGACAGCACCGGCATCAGCAGCGAGGCAGCTACTGCTAGGTCAAGATGGTCAGCAGGACGACAGGATGACAGCAGGACGACCGACGAACGACAGGGGACTTCAAGACTGAAGAGAGTTCCAGATGCAAATCAACTGTCATGAGACCCAAGATGGCAACAGTTAGAAGGCAGAGCAGACTTCTGGAGAGTCCAGGGCAGCAAGGTAGCAGCCAGAAGCAAGTCAAGTCACGTGTCAAGCGTCAGGCCCTGCCTAGGGTGAGAAACTGTCAACACGTCGAAGCTGACGGGAATGAGAAGCAAGTTAGTCCGATTGAACTACAACAGTAGCCAACGACGACAAGCGGCTCAAGACGGAAGGAAGTAGATGTACAGACGACAACAGCATCAGGAGTACAGCAGAGAAAAGGGAAGAGTGGCGCCATGCAGCGGGGCAGCGGAACTTCAGGACGCAAGTCTTCCGGCCCGCGAAAGAGGCCGACCTTACCACAAGGTGGTCAGCGAAGGGGGTCGACTCTGTTGGACGAGACAGCGGAAGCAAGCCAGCAGCAGCATGACAACACCTTCTACAACACTACAGAAGCAAGACGAGATGATGACGATCTTCAGGGCTCGACGAAAGACTCCGGGGGCAACAACACCGCACTAAGACCACAGGCAGCAAGCAGTTTGCAGAGTACTCTTCAAGGAAGTAATAAGTCACCGGCGCGTAACAAGACGAAGAAAGTATCATTCGCCGCAGATGTACGTTGTGATGACTGAAACACTGCCAGAGACGCAAGGTTATGTGCAGATGCTAAACTCTTCAAGCCGAGAGCCACTAACAGGACTACAGCTGCAGATGGGAGACGAGACATCAACATCAGCGCTACTCAGAAGGATGGAGAAGACGTGACGGATGCGACACATTTGCGCACGGGCTGTGCAATGTTGGAAAATGCAAGGGTTACGCAAACGGACACAAGCCCACTACATTTTCCTACTGTGCGGGAAATTAGGGTTGCTCAACGTCAAGACGAGTGGATTCAAGCGAAGATTCGGAGAGAGAAGATCAAGAGCGAGGTGTCAACCTACCAGCCGCAGGTGAGCAATGGTGCTTACGCTGTGACATATGGACTGCTGGTGCGGTATTTTGTGCCAAGAGATGTCAGGGACAAGAGTGCGGGTGTGCTACACGCCAGAGTGTGCATCCCCAAAGTGCTACAGTCGAGATGTGTCTCTGTTGTGCATGCTTCGCCAGATAACGCTCATTTTGGTGCTTTTAAGACTGAATGCTTTGAAGGCGCATTGCACGTGGAGTGGCATTAAACGCAGTGCAGTGAATTATGTGAAAACCTGCGAGATGTGTCAATTGTGCAAGGGTGTGCCGGAAACCACCAGGAGTGTGTAAAATGATGGTACCAGACCCACGACCGTGGAGTACAGCGGCGTGTGACGTTATCGGTCCAGTTGTGAAATCACGTGCAGGATTCAAGTATTTATTCGTAGTGATTTGCGAATATAGTGGTTGGCCTGAGATCTACGGACTTCGGCAAGCTAAAGCACCACAGATAGTGAATTGCCTGCGTGATGTGTTCAGGAGGTGGGGTAGTCTCAGGAGGATGTTGAGCGATAGGGGCTCCATTTTTCTGTCGAAGACCTACCAAGACTTCCTGAAAAGTAAGGGAGTTGAGGCCAACTATACCACGGCGTACAGGCCTCAATCTGACTTGACGGAATCGGTCAACAAAAGTGTGAAGATGATTCTGCGCAATTTGACATATCAGAAGTTGGATTGGGGTGACAAGATTCGTGACATTTGTTTTGCGCTACAATCCGCAACCAATGAGGCAAGACAGACGTTTCCAGCGATGCTGTGTTTAGGAAGAGAACTGGCCAAGCCTTAGGCTGCAGAACTAGCTACACTTAAAGGAGGACGCCATCCTACTCAGGCCGTGGAGCATGCTGCAGTGCAGGAACGAATTGTCAAGAACTTTCAGGATAAGCACAGATTGGCATATGACTCTTTACTACAATCAAGAAGAAGACACAAGACCTACTACGATAAGAGAAGAACAGACTTGGTGTTGAAGGTAGGAGATTTAGTGGCACGCAAAAATCATTGTTCTAAGTTCTGCTGCCAAAGGTATCTCTAAGAGCCTTCAGCCCCGGTTTTCGGGGCCCTATTTGGTTATTAGGCGTAATAGCTTTAATACATATAGGCTACGTCATTGTAAATCAAGTAAAGTTGTTCATTCAGTCAATGTAGGGGAATTGTGGAAATTTTTTGTTTCTGATGTGTAAAGTAATTTTCCAACTCAGAGTGTGTCAAATGTAAACAAACCAACCGGAAGGGAAAACACGGCGGCCATTGCGAGGGGCGGAGCCAAGGAGCTGCTTCCCCCACTCGGCCAGATCACTCCCAATGATGGCGGCATTCCGCTGGGGTCACTGCTCCATGCACCCCCAGGCGATGCTGCTTGTTGTGACGTAACTAATGACACGTAAGGGGAACCCGTTTCAGAGCAGCGGAGATACCCTTTGAGGCCACGTAACATTATTGGGCGTGTTCGACCTAAGGTTAGGGGTGCTGCAGGTTTAGTTACTGTATAAAGTTACCTAGTGTCAAATAAATGACTCTTTTCACCTGCACGTTTTAGACTGTGTATGAAGGTCACCTGGGAGAGGAGGCTTTTACAAAGCTGGTTTGAGAAAGTGGGAGGTTGGGTGGAAATGGAGGGTATGTGGGTTTTTTTTGTTGGTTTTCGGAATTGTAGAAACTGCCGAATTCCGAGATATTGTGCCAGATTTGACATTGCTAGAGGTGACTTTTAGGGGAATGAACTGTAGGGGCTGACTGTGTTCATTTACCCCCAGTTCGCTTTATCGGCCACTTCGTTGTAAATAGTATATATTCATATGTACTACGTACCTGGCTGGCTGTTGGGCGCTGGACGGTGCTTATAACGGCATTCGAGCAGCTTCTTCTGAACTTGCTACACGGATTTCACCAAGATGCCTGGTTCGCTGTCTAAATGCGTTTCACAGTGTTTGTGTGATGAAGGGTGTGGGTGGAACGATCAGCAATGTCAAGTGTGCCCTTGCTTCATTAATGGGGTTGAGGCGGGACAACGATACATGCCCTATCGACGCCACCAGCAGAGTCGACGCAAGGTTTTGTTGCATGCAGAAGAAACTTTGCAGACAACGATGCGCTGGCCTTGTGCAGAGCCATCGTTTAAAATCAAGAAATTTATGGCGCGACGGTTCGGGGAGGAAGGTCTTGCCCCGACCTTTGCTGAGGAGCCGGGAGATGTACAGGAAGCGAAATTGGTCAATTTAAATGATGAGGCGATGGACTACCTTCAGTTGTTGCCGGTCATCACGTTCTCCACTCCCGGTAAAACCATCTGCAACAATACGGACAGGGACGATGGAGTAGATGTGTTCTTCGGCGATTGTTTTTGCCCCTCACGTCTCGACGACCCATTGGGAGTGCCATCAACCTCCTCAGCTAATCATGTGACTTATTCCACGGCGGAAATGGATTTGTTTGCAGCCATTGACGATCTTTCTTGCCTGTACGCGGCTTCGCCCGTCTCACCCTCCACGATTACTTTATCAGATTCCGACTCGACCACGTCTGCGTCTGTGCTCTCCAGCGACGAGTCGGACAGCGTGGGGTAGTTTGTTTTATAGCCGCCAGCCACGGTACAGACTTTGAGGGACATGTGTGTGCCAGGATCTTTTTTTAATATATATTTTGTTATGGAATCCTGTGATTGTTCCTCATTGTCTTTGTGTGTGCGTGTAGGGGAAGTGAGTTGTGCCATTAAACGGAGTAAGTGAAACACCTGATTGTCAGCGTGACTTTAATGTGAGTATTTTTGCACGCATAGGTTTTCTTTCCTCCTAACTGCTTCTCTACGGAACTGGTTTTTTTTTCCTTGTAGCCTATATTTTTCTGTAGTTTATATAGTTGTACGTGTCATGGTTTAATTTCACCGGTTTAACCGGATGTGTTTAAATTTCTTACCAACATGTTATCCTACCATTGTGGTTAGCCTAACGAACTGTTTTGATTTTTGCATGTCCGCATATTAAGTTTGGTTGAGGATTTTCCCTGCCTTGCAGCTGTATAACTTCTCTATAATTTTTTCTATGTGAACTTTATTTTATAATAAATAGGGATACTTTGTGGAGGTTATGCTTATGGTAAACATAATTCCGAATTAGGTTTGTTAGGGGTATCGTGTTATCCGAAAGCTATCTAAGGTACTCTTTTGAGCGGTATTATTTTTATTGGCAAGAAGTGTATTTTTATGTATATGTATCATAGTTTGGGTGTAATATCGCAAAAGGGGCGGCGGATGTAATGACCCAAATCACTACAGGCCTACGTCCTTACGCGATCTGACCCATTACATTATTTAAGAGTAAAAGATGTTGGGTTTGGCTACTGGGAAGAGAGACTAGTCGGACCAGACACAACATGACCTATATTGAGGTGCATGCAGATGTACGTCTGGTACGGTGAACCTTACGACTAGACTGTGAACGACCTACTAAAGTAAACACAGCTGTTCTACACAGGTGTTCACGGGTTCTTCTCCGAACAGAAACGTACCCATATTCTTAGACTCTGACCTACTTTTGGCTGTTACGTAATATCTATTTTTAGACTATTTCGTAACGCCACTAGTATATAAACCCAGTGTAAGGTCCTATCTGGGCCGACATTACACCTGGCCAGAGGAGGAACTACACGTACGCTAGGAGAGCTGCGATCCGGTCCGACATACTACAACTCGGCCGGAGGGGTAGCGCTTTTATCCATTAGTTCTACGGAATGTTACAGGGTAGCCCTGGTGCTTAAGTATGAGAATCTTGCCATTTTTTATTACGGTAATATCTTAAGGTGTTAATATTTAGTTTTGATAGCCGAACGGTATTTATATTGTTCCGCTTGAAGAGGAGTGTAACGGAATTCTTACCCTAGACTTATAACTAAGACTTGGTATCCCAACATAAGCTAATTGTGTTATTGCCTCGACGTATTTAAAGACGTTACATCTAATCAATCAAATAGATTGCTAGGCGATAACGCACTAGTATTTAAGCGGACTTCAACAAGAATGTGGCTTTATCATTCGACTTTAAAGGTTTACACGTTGCTACTATTTTCTGAGCCCTGCTATTCACAGACGTTCCCAGCCGTGCCGCGCACCCGACGCACAGAAGCAGGAGACGGGAAGCCTAGTGACCGAGCGTTCAGCTACGGCCGAGCTTCATGGGAGCTAAGTATCATTTCAGCTTTCATAACAACGATTGTTGTGCTTAACAATAATAAGCCAAGTGCTTAATCCTTTAACGCCAATCATTATTTAACGATCGTTTATTAGGAATTATTCCAAATGCAATCGTAGTAAGAATGCTAATCTCCAACTGTTGTTGATTTAATGTAATCAAACCGATCTCGAATTACAATCATAATAACTCGAATATTGACCAGTGTGGTCCATACTTTGTACAACTGAAAGTCGATTAAAGGCCCAGATTATTATTGAATTTTTGCTTATCTTTACGCCTCCCTTTTCAAGTGCCATATTTATGTGTTATATTTAGGTTGAATACAACTGATCCATCCTGACAATAATGGTTTATTTTGGGACAATTGCTCACTAGAATAGATCATTACACCATAGTCGCGAGCTCTCGTAGTGTTACGTTTGGTTGAGTGTCTTAAAAAATGCAGTGATTTTAATTTTTAACGACGCAAGTAAGAAGGCAAGCAACATTTTATAAGTTTTGAAGGGTTTTTAGGGTCTTAGCTGTCATGAAAAAAATTGGAAAAGTGAGGGTCTAGTATTCCTTTAAATTTTTTTTATTTAGGTAGTACCGATACAGATACCATATGGAAAATCTGTAGTTATTCAATGTATCGGTCAATCAGTATTTCTTGGCGACTCTTTACAGATACCACACCTTAATATTGCTGATAGAGAACTGTGTGTGACTACCACAATTCCGGAAATGGAAGAGCAACAGGAATAATACTTTCCTATATGTATAGGTGAGCTATAGGTATTGGCATTTTGGCTGTGACAATACTAAGCAAGAAATAAAGCAAACTCTAGCAACTTTAACTGTGTCATAATTATTGTTGTAATCTTACATTATTAAAATCTGATTATAATCAATATAATCTGATTATAGTCAAATTAATGTGATTAATTCGATTATTTTAAAATAATCATGATTATTTCCAACCCTGGCGCCTACGAGGATTGACTAGCGTGCTAGGTAAGTTGAGTCAGCAGTGCGGCTGGCATGCACAGCATTAGCTTTGCGGTTGGTAACGGAAAACAGTGAAGAGAAAGACGACGCCCGCTTAGAAGCTAGTTGACAGCACATTGGTAGAGAAAGACAAGATGGCGGCACGCGACGATGACGGTGTTTGCGCCTGGTGAATAGCGAAAAATACTTGTACTATTTAGTGAAACAAGCACTGACGATTGTTATGGTTGCGTGATTACTGTGGGGTTTAAGCCTACTGGTGCCAACACATTGGTGAAGCTGAGTCGAGTTCCACGCATATGGAGGCAAAACCATGTGCTGTATTAAATACCACTAGTTGAAGTAAGGCGGGTATTAGATGCCGGCACATGGCCGACCGGGTAAAATAGGCTGGATTGTGCGGAAATAAATAAACGATGTTATAAGGAAATGAAAAATTGTTGGTGGTTGAGTCGCCACGTGGAAAGCAAGTGTGTTGGGAGAGATCGTTACGGAGTGGTCAGCCATTAGGGCCTCGGTTTGGGCCTTGTGTACGATCGGTGAAAATGCGAGTTTAAAGCTTGTGTGGTTCGCCGCAGTGAGAGTGGTGTGACCGGGGCCACCAGAGGTGGATGTACACGTTGCAATTTTGCCAAAACTTTGGGAGATGGTGTCGCAAAGTGTGATTGAGGTGGTGCAAATTGGTGCAGTTGGGTTTCAGTCCACGATTTTCCCAGTTACCAAGACGGATGGGTCACTGCGGCTGATTTTAAATCTCAAGAGATTAAATGAGTATGTGTGTGTGTGTGGTCCTGTGTGTTGGACACGTTGGCAATGGTGGTGAGTTACGACGGGGTTGGTGGATAGCGAAAATTGACCTGTCCCAGGCATATAATTCCGTCTCGGTCAGGCCGAATCCCCAGAATTTTTTGATTTTACCTGGAAAGGGGCGGTGTACCAGTTTAGGGTTTTGCATTTTGGCTTGGCTTCAGCACTGGGGATTTTTATGGGCCTCATAAAAGTGGTGCTTCGGTTCTCTGAGACGAAAGGGTATTCTGGTATTCACCATCTTCAAAGGAAGAACAAGACTAGGGGTAGCCAGCTCCTGCTTGACAAATTGTGTTGTTAATGACTCGAACCGCTTCCCCAAAGAGGTTGTTACTGCCGCCAGTATTAGCTCGATCAGAAATCGACTGGATAATGATGAGTGGTGAAATGCTGATAAAGGTTGGCTTGTGAACTAATAAGCTCCCCTGTCCCTTTATAACTTCATCATGACGATTTCGGAATCGTGGTTTGGTTGGCCTCAGGTAAAGAGACTAGTAACAATATTGCATGATTGGTTGGATAGCCCGTGTAATTCTCAATGCAACGACACAAACTGCTTGTTTCTTGCTACAGTAGTACTGTTCTCAGGAAATGACAATTTCAGCAAGTGTGTGTTTGTTCATCAGTCGCCGTTGTGGCCAGTAGGGATAACAAGTCGCTAACTGCTGAATTTGTCTCACCATTTGGTGAGTGGCGCTAACATTAGTAAATGTTGGCAACATACCCGTACCTTAAATAATCAGGACGAACCGTAATATTAACTGAAGGAACTGGCTGACTGCATGGTGTACATTGACTATAGCCAATGTAAGTTTTAAAACAGCCTTGTTGTATTGTCGGCTGCTTACCTCTGGTTCTGTTAAACATCGGAGCAAATAACAAGGAATTCGTGCAGCTATTGGTGGAATGTTCGCATCACAACTGTTATGTAGTGATCAGGTCCCTTTGGATGCTAAATTTAGTGTTTAATATTCAGTATTAACATAGACAACAGAATCATCCGTAACGGTAAAGAACTAATATCAAACGCATTTGGCCGTTGTAATACCATGACTTCCGAGTGATTGGCTGTATTTGGATTAAAACTCCCATCGTCCAAACCATCGGCATATACACTAATCTAGTGGCCAATGCCGATGGGTCGGTCGAACACTATTGCTGTTAACTCCAAAGGTTGAAGCCTGGACACAACACCATAACGCACCCCCACTCGTGTTAAAGTATCATGAACGGAATGAGGCCCTACCAACGTATTGGTCCAACGTCTATGCCTCTGTTGGGGTCAGGGTCCGTATAAGCCTTTCGTTAATTTCTAACCATCACCACACTTCACGGGAGCATTTGTAATCACGGAAAAGTCGGCAATATTAGGCCTATGCGATCGATCATTGATGTGCGTAACATGGATTCAGTTTAGCGAAAACGCTTTACCTTTTTCACATTTATTTTCAATTTAGTTTACTAGGTAGTCCTCCTTCCAATATCTAACATAGTTCAAAGTTAAAACTAATTTTTAACCCTCACAAACCTTCAAAAAAGACAACGTGAATCACCACTGCGAAACGTGTGTGTTGACATTTATCACAGAAAATTGAGGAAAATTTGAAAATTTATCACCATAGAGTTATAATATTGTCGTCCAAGACAGAAGTTCCGGCGGAAATGGACGCGTAGGTCTGGACCCATGGAGCCCCAGTAGTGGACGCGAAGTGGTGGATGCGTCCAGACTGTGTAAGCACTTGAAACATCCGGTCCACCACGTGCGTTATGACATTACTCCAGTTGGCGTTTTCCGGTCATGAATTGCGTGTCTGTTTTGAAGGTTTGTGATGGTTAAAAATTAGTTTTAACTTAGAATTACGTTGGATATTAGAAGGAGGATGATCTAATAAACTAAATTTGAGAATAAATGAAAAAAAGGTATAGCGTTTTCACTAGACTGAAACCATATTACGCACATCAATGATCGATCTCGTAAGCCTAATATTGCAGACTTTTCCGCAATTACAAATGCTCCCAGGAATCGTGTTGAATTAAATGTTGATTTTGTTAAATTTATGAATTTTTTCGTTAATTTTGCTGCAGAACAACCAAGATTTAAAGGGATGATACGTTGAGCGTTCTTTAAGCGTTTAAGCTTTTAGTCAATTTCACGATTGACAAAAAAAAAGATGGGGAGGGGGCGTTAATAAAGCTACTACACGATTTCTGACCTTAAGGTAGTTTTGGGGGGTGGGCGTTAGCAAAGCCAGGGCATTTATTAGGTGATTTACGGTAGTATAAATGAGAAAGTGGTTTCCAAGGTTGAACAACACAGCCACAGGTCAAAGCCTAGGTCACCCCCAAATGCCGTAGTTTTACTAGCAATGTGCATTTTGGTCGATTGCTCACAGCTAGTCCATCTGCAACTACCTTACTTTAATTTCCGTTGTCCAAAACGAAAAAGAAAGCTGGTAATTTTATCTCGACTTTGTTGCAAAATAAAACTTCGACTTTTCATGGTTTATGTAACAATGCGTACACGGGCTGGACTCCATGAACTGCCTCGCAAGTGGGTGGTTTGCGTTTCTTTCAGAATTATTACAGAATTGGAAACTTTAAAAATGCCCGATTCAAGGACCAGGCCCCCAAAACATATAAGGTTGCTAAGGAAGTGGATGATTAGTTTCGAAACAAGGCTCAATACTAATTCACTCCTTATTGCATAGCTTGGGGACTATGCCCATAGCGTTACATATTACATATCAACGCAAGTTAATCTTTCGGACAGATCCTATATACTCCAGAGGTGGAGCCTTTCAGTTCGACCTCCGACACCAACTGAGGATGCCTGGCTCCATCGGCCGTATTTATAAGTGCTGGCACAATAGGATTCATACCAAGGCTTTACTTCACGTGAAGGCTGACTGGTGCAATCCAATTCTAGTTAGTTGAGCAGCAGGACTCGTCCGTTAACTGGCTGTTGTCGCTCAGCCAACTCCCATTTTTGGGCGGAAGTTGGGCGGCACACAGCAGCCATGTTAATGGCAAGGTGCACCATATAGTGTTGGCTCCGTGTGTTGCGCATTGCTGTGTATGTAAGTTGTTCACCTGTTGGGGAAAGTTTGTATTCTTTCATGTCTTGTGGCTTATCTCATTTCCTTTTCTGACATTCCTGGATGGAGGCCTCAGGATGCAGTCAGTTTTATGGCCGCAGTCCTGGTGGCTTGTTCCCTTCTAGTGTGATACCCATGCGCCCCATCCCTCTTCGATGAGATTCTGAAATGGTGTTACTTGTGTTGACATCAACCACACAAAGTCCCGTTGATGAGTTGGAGTCCGCTTCCTTTCCCTTGGTCTGTCGTCTCCATGCACTGATGGCTGTCATGCTCGAGAGTGCTCTGCTGCTGTTTCCGAGCCTGCGGATTCTACGGATTCTTCTGCAGTGTCTTAGTCCGAGTTGTTTTCTGTGACAACCATCCCGGGAAGTCTTCATAATCTGACACCTCTTCATCTGATTGGATCGGGGGTTACTCATGCTCTGATCCACTGATCTACTGACCGACGTTGGAGTGCATCGGGTTCTTGTTAGGTGCTGTGGTTGGTCTTTCGCGGTCCATTGTCATGGGATCCCAGTATGGCTGCATGTCCATCACATTACAGGTTCGCGCGTCTTTGGCTTCGATGATGGCTACCACCATATATGTGATGTCACTCTTGACCCTGTTGACACCTTTCTCTGTTTTGGATGGTACGTGATTTTTGAACTTGAAGTTTTTTTTGGTTTTGTATTCCACTTCCTTGTGCTTGGGATTGTAGTTTATTTTCGTTGAGCTTGCTGCTTCGGCCAGGCGTGCTGCAGCGAGATCATATGCTTTATCCAAGGTTTGGTGGATGTGCCCCGCGTATTGCTGCGGTGTCATGCTGATGTTCTGGTCTGGTATGCTCACAACTGTTAGTGACATGTAGTAGTCCCGCCCAAACGTAAGGTAATGCAGTGTCTCCCCATGCTGGTGTGTGGCTTGGTGCTCAATGCAAGCAGCAGCAGAGTGCCCCACATTTCATAGTTACCCTGCAGGAAACCCCTTATGCATCCCTTCATGTTATGATTGGCTCTCTCCAAAATGTTGGACTCAGGGTGGTAAGTGGGCATCCTGTAATGCTTCACCCCTGTTTGGGTGAGAAGGTTCATGTAGATTTTCGAAATGAACGCTGGTCTAATGTCAGATATGATGATCTCGGGAATTCTGTAGTGAAGCATGAGCTCTGGTAGTAGTTTTCTTGCTGCTGTCTTTGCTGTGGCATTCGTTGTGGAAATGAATCAGACAAACTGTATAAAGTAGTCTAGCATGAATAGTATGTACTTGTGCCAATGGGTGGTTTCCGACAGGGCACCCACAAATTCAATGCCGAGCATGTGAAATTTCTGAGCTGGGGTGACAGGTTACATATTTCCAGTTGTTTATGTCTGAGCGACTTTAGCGATTTGATAGTTGTGGCACAATCTGGCATACTCCTTAATGTCTGATAACGTACGGGGCAATGAGCTACTGCGTACAGCCAACGAACAGAACGTCTCTCAAGAGTTGGACTTGAGCTGCTGGAATTACACCGTTTGAGGGTTGACCTCATCTTGACATACAAGATTCTTAGAAACTTAATCCCGATCTACCTTCCTTTTTTCGACCTGGCACCATGTATTCATAACACCAGGGGGTCACCCTTGGAAACTTCAGACTAGGGGATCCAGACTTGACTGCCGAAGATTCTTTTTTCCGGTGCGGGTAGTCCCATTTGGAATGCCCTTCGTCCTAGGACGGTATGTATGGATTCGGAATATGGCTTCCAGAAAGAATTATGGACTGAAGATCTGTCTGCCTTCTTTATGAGAGCCTCATAATTTCTCCTTCATTTTAGCACTGGCACGGTGTTAGCGGCTTACAACCCTTCCGTCAACCATCTACTAGTGTGGTAAATGCGTTATTATTATTAACCGAATGACTCACAATCCTTTGTGGAAGCATTTAATGCTATGATAAACGGCTTGTGAAAATCTAGTAAGGCTAGGATGCCTTGGTATAGCAGGTGGATTTTTAGCTTTTATAAGACATTATGGTGTTCCTCAGTCCATCATCTTTCGTGATCATTCCTAGTTAGCCTGGGGTTTAACAATTGTCGAGAAGTGAGTTATGAATTTCTTGAAATATAGTAGTCCTATGAATGCTTCCAGCTTCTTCCTGGTTGCTAGTCTTAGGATATTCTTGACTGCCGTCATGTGGTCTTGAGTTAGCTCAATTCTTTTGGCAGTCACACGGATGCCTAGGACCTTTAACTCAGGTACTCCAAAGTGACACTTCTTCTGCTTGAGATGATTCGTGCTTTTCTTCGTCTGTCGAAAATGGCTCTGATAGCTGTGCAGTGTTCCATACAAGTTTTCGTCGCTATTATGGTATCGTCGATGTACAAGATACGTATATTGCCGATGAGGTCACCAGTATGGAGGTCATGGTGCATTGGGAGGCTTGTCTGGCTATCTTTCGCCCAAATGGTAGCACAGACTATTTGTACTTTCCCTTTTGCAACCGAATATGGTGCAGTCGTAACCATTGGGATGCAAAAGGATTCGGTGAAATCCTACCTCCATGTCAAGCAGCGAAATGTACTTGGCACTGGCTAAAAAAGTGAAACCCCTCGTTTGTGCTTGGCGTCAGATGATCGTCAGTTTGGATGTGTGTGTTTAATTCTCTGTAGCCGAGGAGAGGGCAGAAGATTTCCGGCCTTCTTTCATTTCAAAAAGATAGGCGAGACCCACTGACTGTACGTTGGTTCAGTTCTTCTCTACTTTCCCAGTTCGTCTATTATCTTGCTGACTTCTCATTTGATTTCCAGAGACGCAGAGCAGACTTTTTGGCACACTGGGGCACACTGAGGGTTTATCTTGTACTCCATGGTGATGAGTCGCCCATTCCTGGGATGTCTTTATACTCGTCCAGCATGGCTTCCAGGTACTCTAATTGGCTGTCGATCAGTTGGTTTAGTTTTTTTTTTTACCAGTTGCTGTTTGCACAAACCATATCAATTATGGCTTGGAATTTCTGTTGCGTGCACCGAGAGTGTCAACGAGAGTTTAATATCTCCATCAAAATTGCTTATTGTGTTGGTGTAGTCCACATCCAGTCTGACTTTTTCCGAGTAGTCTTTGCCTAGGAATCAATGAATAACCAAGTTTTCATATACTGTGAATTACACATTTAGATGACGGCCTTGCGTGACTAGTGGCATCGTAGTTTGTCCCCTTGGAGTTGAACCAGGTGAACCATCGGCGAGGGTCGGCTGAATCCCGGGAGCATGGTCTGATGTCCTTCATGGCATCACAGCGAGAAGCCACTACGTTTTCATAGCACTTGCTGCTGGTCCAGAGTCAAGTCTGCGGAACAACTCTTTGGTAAGCGATGGTGTGCATTGAGTGCATTCCATTTGGTGGGCCCACGTATATCGTCGGCTGGTCATGCTTCATTTTTGTTATCTTGGGAAGACAGCAGAACAAGGCGATGTACCCAAGCTCGTTGCAGTTGAAGCAGACAGCACATGTGTGCCACGGGTTTGGATTCTTGGATTGTTGCCGTCATATCTGGCGTTCCAGGCGTGAGTGTTCTAGGTGTTGGGCAGAATCTGTTGAGTTCGAGGGCACGTGGATCGGCATGTTCGTTGCAATGCTGTAGTGGCTCAGACTGTTGACACTTGGGGTGTAGCAATTGCTTCGGTTGTGACTGTGCCTTTCGTTGTTGATGCTGTTAGGACTGGGTAAGTTGAGGCTGAGCAGTTGGTTACTTCGAGTTATGCTTGCTTGTTCCTGCTGTAGTTGTATGATGGTTAGCACGACCGTCTCATGTGCCAGAGGACTCGGGTTCGAGTCCAGTCTCGGCTACCCCTGGTATCTTCGGGAAGAGAACGGTCCTGTGATGTCTGGTGCTCATGTTGATTGTGGCATGTGAAAGAACCTAGGAATTTCCTATGGGATTTACATAGCAAAATTGTCCCTCTCTCCTTCTGGCGCTATCGCTCCGGCTGGGTGTGCAGCAAAAGCTAAAGCTATAGTTGTCTTGTTTCTTATCGGGGAGGGCAGTGAAGTTTGGCAGGCTTTCACTTTTCTGTAGTTGACGCAATCCCCATCATAGCAAAATGCAGCCTCAATCTTTTTATAATTTCCGAAATAACTACATCTGCTTCTTTGTCAGGCATCATTTTTATAGTTTTAATGTATTAATGAGCCTCATCAACTTGTGTACGAATTCAGCTGGCATTTTTTACTGCATTTACCTAGGGCTGTTAATAAGCTCAATTCTCTTGTGATCATTCATAGGTTTTTTGAAGGTTTTGCGAAGAGCTACCTTGATGTCTTTCTAATTCATGGTTTTTCTGCAAAGGCGTGCAACCAGTTTCGGTATTTTCCCGTTGTTACAGCATAATGTTGTGAAGTTCTGATATGAAGGAGTTACCTGGGAGTGGTAAGGCCATCGAGTTGATCTGTTCCGGCAAGATTGTGTTGTTGTTCAGTGTAACAGGCTTCAAACTGCAGGAGGCCATGGCTATGGTTGATAGCCAGGGTGGAGCATCGGTGCTTTCGCTTTATGGATTTGATTGCTTATTTCCTTAAAAATCGCAGTCGAAACTGTGCAAGGATTGCTGTGAATATTGCATGGCGAATAGTGAAATTTTTCTGAAGAAAAATATTGTTGCTGGTTGTGTGATGTGCTGAGTATTGATCAGTCCGGGAGTGGAAATTGTTGTAGATTGCGAGCATGCATGCACAATGGGTTCAACAGTGTGGTTCAAGCTGGGATTTCATTGACTTGTTAGGTGAAAGTAGTCCGTAACTGATGCTGATGCTTTGCGATCAGAGTAGTATTTATGCATGGCATGGCATGAGCTGTAAGGCTGTCAAGACAAAGGAAAGGTGACCAATGTTGTTTTCATGTTGCAATATTTCCTAAAGGACTGCATTATTGTGCGTGAAAGTTCATTTATAGATGCAACCCTACGGAATTCTGACTCAGTTTTGTGACACTGTCAACATTTCTTGGCTTGGGTTTTCCTGCACTATTTCTCTCTGGTTGTTAAGACACGAGCACTGGCACTGCGATGCACTGGAATTGTGGCGGTGATTTCACACGTTTCAGAAACAGTTAGAATTTCCACCAAAACACAGTAAACATGAAGTGGCATTTCATTCTTTGAATCCTGTCATCTTTTGGACCCGCCAAAGTCTAAGAAATGGTTAGATCTCACCTGAATTTACTGAATTGATCAGGGAGTTCAATGTTGGCTGAATAATCACTGTCTGTTCTGGCATCTGCTAACAGAAACACACTCGAAAAGTTTATTGTGTAGAATTTCTTTACACTGTTCAAGCAGCAACTCTTGTCAAGGTATAGTCTTCAAAGTTACCCCGGATAACCTTCACCCCAACAAGGCCATGGTTCGATATGATTTTTGGTCCACAAAGGATTTATTCAGAAGCTTTGTGAGGACAAGACTGACTGATGGCTACCATGTTGCCAGGCTCACACTATGGACAATCGGTGCTCAGATGCTATGGAGGATGGGAGGGGATGTAGGTGTTTGAGTACAGAGGACTGTGAGGACATTCACTCTCACACCTCTTTACGTAGTGTCACATTGTCCTTCTTAGTTGTTTTTCCAGAGTCCCATCTTGCGTGCAAGTTTTTGGGATATCAAACTTGCCTCATTGCCCAGCCTCACTCATGATGTGATGCGATTTTAAGTTAGGCAAAGGATAAATTCATAAAGAAATCCATCAAACTCCCTCAATACCAGAGACAATCTTTTCGAGAAACTACTGGCCAACAGAGTCGGACTGGGTAGCTAAGGGCACCTATGCCATTTAGAGAAATAATAGGGGAAGGGCGCCATGCGTCTTAACCAGGAACTAAAGTCTGAAAGGTCTGGAAAGCGTTCAAGAGAAGAGCCCCCAGAACCTATATGATATTCTACTGGATTCGAAATGCATTCTTCAACAAACATATATCAAGAATGACTTTTCTATGAACTTCTTTCTTGGATGACATGGGTCTTTTTTTTTAGGGGAGATGAGGGACAGGGAAGGAATTGAAGAAAGGAGTTGAAAATGCAAGTAAGGGGAGGGAGAAGGGGATTTGTGCTTGAAAGGAAAGTTCACAAGCAGAAAAGCATTCATTTTTCTTACGGGTATGGGGAAAAAAGATGGCCCCCAAGGGGCGCCAAAAGTGTAGCAACCAAAGGGCGCCTGTGCCATGGAAGAATGGCTGTATGGCCAGTCCAAGCCCGCTTGCCCAACTGAACGGTGGAACAAAAGTCGCCTTACTTGATGTGAAAATAGCTTTCTGATATCTAACAGCAGCTACCTCACAACATTCATCTCACCGCTGGGCAGATTCAGATTTCTTGTAAGCCGTATGGCGTAAACTGTGCATCGGAAGAATTTCAAAGAGTTGTCAATAAGTTATTTGCAGGGAAAGATGATATAAACCCATATTTTGACAAAACCCTGCTTGCGATTCCTGATACGGCAGCTCACTGTGAACTGCAACTTGTTTTGTTTTGTGTGTTCGTTTGTCACGAATTTAACAATGCTGCATTCTTTGTTGCAGATGCATAGTTCATATTTACCCACGTGCTTGTTTTGTAGCATGAAATTGAATGTAAAAAAAAATGAGGCTGCTGTAGACGCCCTTGATCGCTACTCGCACAAGCTATTACTACTTTATTCTGTTTAGCACAACCCAACACACAATACAATTCCACTATTTTGAACCAACTGCATAATCCGTGTAGATTACTTTAAAAATATTAGATAACTGACTGGGAAAAAATTAATGGAAAATTAACAAATGAGAATTTGAGAGTATAAGCCAAAAAGACTAAGACAACCATGTATCTCTACAAATCTATTTGGACATGGCACCAATTGAACTGTTCATCACAAAAGCACTAACGCACATACGGCCCACCTTGAAAGGTTAATTTCAACCTTCCACAGGGAGCTTACACAATTTTGAAATCGATCTCTTGACAAATCCCTTTTCAGTTTTCAAAGTTGCTACTCGAACTCAGCCATCAGCTCCTGGATGTATCTCTGAGACTCGCCCTTTTAACCAATGAAGAGCAGGTACATTGTCTTCCTTAATGAGAACAAGATCGCCGATCTCTAGATTAGGTTTAGTCTTTGTCCATTTTGACCACTGTTGCAATTCCGTGAGGTATGCCATGTGCCATCTTTTCCACACCCCTTGAGTCATTTGCTGGAGGAGTTGCCATCTTTTCAGACGATTGGATGGCACATCAAGAACGCTGCGATCAGGTGGAGCGGTTAAAGCCGTGCCGATAAGAAAGTGGCCAGGCGTTAACACTGAAACATCATTGGGATCGGCTGACATGGAACACAGTGGTCGTGAATTTAGGCACGCTTCAACTTGTGTAACCACTGTATATAGACATTGAAAAACACCAGCAGGAAGCTTGTTGCTTTTGATGCTGGGAGGAAATGGGTAGGGTTCACCAGTTCTTGTACAGAAACTGAGGGGTGATGGTCGGTAAGAAGGTATCTAATTTGGTTTTGAAGAGATTGGTATTTGATGCGGTGACAATGTCCCTAGGCAGACGATTCCAGGTGCTGCAAATCCGGAAAGGAAGAGAGAGTTCTCGGTTTTTGGAAGTGCAGCGGCGTTGAAAGATCTTGAGCCCGTTGTTTCTAGTTTGTGGGTTGTTATTGAGGACAAAAAGGGGTTTATTTGTGTTTGAGGGAGAGTGCAGGTGGTTGTAGGTAAAGATGAGATCGCCTCGGATTCTGCGGTATTCGAGGGTGGGGAGTCGGAGAGCTTTCAGGCGTTCAGTGTAGGAGAGGTGACGGATGGAATGGACTTGTTTTGTGGCTCTTCTCTGGAGTCTCTCGAGTTTGTCGCGGTCGGATTCAAATCTGATCCACCAAGCAGAATTAGCGTACTCAAGGATGCTGCGAACAAGGGAGCGGTAGAGCAAAAAGAATGTACGTTCGTCAAGAACAGAGAAGGAGTTCCTGATGATAGCAAGCATCCGATAGCCTCGTCTGGTAATGAGGGTCGATGTGTTGAGAAAAGGTGAGTTTTTGATCGATGAGCACACCAAGGTCTTTCTGGAAGTCTGCGTGTTTAATTGGGGGTCCATCATCTTGTAGAGTATACTGGTGTAAGGTGGTGGGATGGCCGAAGCTAAGGACAGCACACTTTGTTTCGTTGAGGTCCATGTTCATGGCATGGACCCATTGAGTGAGTTTGTGGATGTTGGATTGAAAAGCAGTGGGGTTATCAGGGGAGATGACTGGGGTAACAAGTTTGGTGTCGTCCAAGAAGATGCAGCTATTACATGTAAGGCAGTCAGGTAGGTCATTAAGGAAGATAATGAAGAGGAGGCCGGCGAGGACACTTCCCTGTGGGGCTCCACTGGTAACACTGCCGATTTTAGAAGCGTGACCGTTGATGACAGTGCGTTGAGTTCTATTTGTGAGAAAAGCATTAAGCCACTTTACGAGGTGGCCAGAGATGCCTACGGTGGTTAGCTTGGTGATAAGGATGTCATGGGGTATGGTGTCGAAGGCCTTAGCGAGGTCAAAGTAAGCGGCATTTACCTGTGATCCACCTTCGGTCCATTCAGTGACAAGGTCAAGAAAGGAAATGAGGTTATGGGTAGTGGATTTGCCGTGAAGGCCACCGTACTGACTAGGGGTAAAGAAGTCGTTATGGTTGAGGAAGGTAATGATTTGTTTGGCGACTATTTTTTCCATGCATTTGCAGAGGATACAGGTGAGACTAACTGGTCTGTAGTTGTTCGGGTTACTACGATCCCCAGCTTTATGTATTGGGGTGACGTTAGCAGTGAGCCAGATATGAGGAAGGGTTGATTCAATGAACGATTTCTGGAAAATCATGGTAACACTCTCAGTAATGACATTTGCCAGTTCCTTCAAAATCTTTGGGTGTAGTCCATCAGGTCCGGGAGAGGAGTGTTCTTTTATGGTGGAAAGAAGATGTCCGACTTCTTCAATGGGGAAGGAAATGTTTGAGAGGACGTTACCGTTGAGATTGCCGTTACAAATGGTAACGGAGGGAAGCTTGTTTGTTTTAAACACAGAGCAGAAGTGAGAGTTAAGAGCGTCGGCTTTTAAAGCTGGATCGTTAACAGGTCCGTTTTGTCCGTTTATGGTGCCAATCGATGATGAAGATTTTTTGTTGCGACCAATGTAAGCCCACAGCTTTTTAGGGCAGGTTTTAGATGAGGATGCGATTTTCTTTTCGTAGGAGAGGCGTGCAGTACGGATTTCAGTGGTTAGTTCATTTCTGGCATGCTTGTAGGTTTTGTAATCGTCATCAGTTTGACTTTCCCTGTAGTTATTCCAACCTTTGCGTTTGGTGAGGATGGATCTTTTGATGGTGGTATTGACCCAGGGGTGAGTTTGTCTCTTTTTTCCAGTTTTCCTTGTGAGAGGGCAGTGAATAGAGATGGATCTCAAAATAGTATGGTGAAAAATTTCCCACGCTTCCTCAGTGTTCATTGGTACAATACGTTCGGCAAGGTTTGCAGCTTTGATGGAGTTGCGCATGAGGGTGTAGTTTGCCTTGAAGAAGTTGCGCTTGGTGATGTTGGGCGGGTCGGGTGTAGAGGTGTATTAGAAGGGTGCTGTGGTCACTTAGGCCAAGTGGGTCGCTATGTGAGATATTGGAGATCAGGTTTGTTGGGCTTCTAATTAAGATGAGGTCGAGGATGTTGGATTTTTGTCCTTGCTGAAAGCGAGTTGGGCGTTCAACAAGTTGCACAAGATCACGGCTAACAAAGGCGTCCAGGAAAAGCCGGTCGTTAATGCATGTGGAAGTTCCAGCTCCGTCTTTCCAGGTGCACTGGGGCATGTTAAAATCACCAAGAATAATGATTTCATGGGATGTGGTGTCACACAATGATTTAATAAAGTGTACGATGTGGTCATTATTAGTTGGGGAGCTTGCGGGGGATTTGTATACTGCGGCTACAGTAATTTTGTGCTGCCCGGCGATGATAAGTGTGAGGGTTTCATTCGCTGGGATGGTATTGTTGCTAGCTACAACGTCTATGTCGTTTCGGATGAAGCCGATGATTCCTCTTCCCTGTGTTTGGAGCGAGTTGTGCACATTGGTGTAGTTAGGGAAATGGATGGCTTCGATGGTAAGATGGTTGTTGTAAAATTTTGATTTAGCCTCAGTGATTATTACAACCGCAGGGTTACAGTTGGTAATAAGCGCTTCAAGCTCTGCCTGTTTATTGACGAGCGAGTTTGCATTTGTATAAAGGATATTGATGGACGATGGGCAAGGAGAGGGCTTGTGGTAATGTTGAGGTGAGGAGGTGTGGGGAGGGGTGAGGGGAGCAGGGTCAGAGGGAGGAGAGGGGATGTAGGGGGAAATGGGGGTATGGGTAAGGCAGTGGTCAGGTAGTAGTCATTCGGAAGGCACAGCGGGAAGGGGTAGGGATGAGGGGGAGGAGGCATGACGTGTGTGAGTACCTGCTTGATTTGAGGCTGGCGTTGGAGAAGGAGTCGTACAGCTGGTGATCGGGTGGTTAGTGTGCGATGTCGTGGTTATGGGCGTGCTACTGAAGTCGTTTGTGGAGGAGGAGATGATGTTCTCAGGCCTGTGGTGATGTTCTGATGCTGCGATACACGGTAAGAAGGACACCAGCTGGCTAGTTTTTGGTAGCGGCTGCTAAGTCTTCAACTTTTTTATCAACAAAGAAAGAAGAGTAGTGGGAGTTTTGTTTTCAACTTGTGGACATTGGCTTGTAGTTCGGCTGTGTTTTTTAGCAGTGAGACAAGTTCGTTAGGTGTGGTATCTGGGTGGAGGCGTGAAACAAATATTCGTCCTTTGTGGTCGGTAGGTTTAGGGTTTAAATTATGGTGGTGATGGACAGTGCGTATTTGTGAGTTTTGGTCACTACCTATTTTGAAGGGTTGGGCTCTGTTTTTGTTGACAGTGGAGTTTTCTGAGTCATGAGCTGATTCGTTATTATTTTGAAATTGTTTCCTATTTCTGTTCCATCCTTGTCGGCTGCGTTGGTAGCGGAATGCGTTTGCATTCTGGTTTTGTACTTCTTCACGATCTTCGTTTTCGTAATCGCGTTTTGAGCTGTAATGGGGAGTTTCGGTTTCAGTTTCGATTTGTTGTTGCTTGGACTCTACATTAGTAATCGAGTTGTTGTAAAACAAATTTGGATTTTTGTTTGTTTTCTGAGCATATGTGTAAGAGTGAAGCTTACTAGTGTCGGGGTTCTGCTCATCTGAAATGATGGCATGTACGGTGTAATTGGTGGTAGCACTTTGGTCGGAAGTGGCGGTTTTCTGCCGAGCGTCGACTTCCGTTTCCACTTCCGGGTTGGTGTCGAACATCGCTTCCGGGATTGGAGCAAGATGGATGCGTTGGTCTCTTGGGATTACTCCGTTGAGGTTCGAGGTTAAGAAGTGCTTTAACTCGCTGAACTCCTTGACAATAAAGTTCTGTGAGTCTATACATCGGTGGATGGAATTTCGTAATTCACCAATTTCGGTGTTTTGGACCTTGGTGGAGGAATTAGGTTTGGTGCAGGCTTGGCGTGTTGGGAAGTGAAGATGCTCCGAGACAAACACGTGCGATTCCCTGGGGAACTGGTTCTGCTGTAGTATATGGAGGATATCTTTAATGTGGTTAAGGTTGCGTTTCTCACCTTGTCGGTTTATCATCCGCTTGTCTGGGCTGCACATGTACACGATCTTTTTTGCTTCGTTGATTTCATTCTCCGTGTAGTATGATGCACATTCTTGGGATAAGCAGTCTGGAGTAATGTCCGTCGCTAATGATAGGTTGTTTACCAAGTAACATAGGAGGTCGGAAATGATGATTTTTTTGTGGTTTGGTTGTTCACTGGTGTGTCCGTGGCACTTCGGATAACTTCACAAATATCATGATGATTCATGTGGTCTGGAAAGTCATCGGATATCGAGTAGTTCGGATTTTCTCGGGGAGGTAAGGAAGGGCCTGACATGCTTGCAATTCCTAATCCCAATCACTCCATAGTTCACTATAGTTCTTCAAATGTCAAAGTAGTGTCTCCCACTACCTGTCGTAGGTGTTGCTTAACTGATTTGATTCCGGCTTCCCAAAGCCCACGAAAATGGGGTGACCGGGAGGAATGAAGTGCTATTTGATTTCTTCATCTGTGAGCCACCGATTTACCAACTTAGTATGTTGCTCGTTGGTAAGTAGCTATGTAAATCTTGAAGAGCATTGTTGGCCTCGACAAAATTGGATCCATTGTCACTGTGAATGCTATCACATTTGCCTCGTCTTGGTGATAAACCTTCTTAGACAAGCGATGAATGCTTTAGTATTCAAATCGCTCACTATTTCCAAATGAACAGCCTTAGTTGCCATGCACACGAATAAGGCTAGATAGGCCTTCCATACATTGGCTCCTCTTCCACTAGATGCTTTGATTCGAAAAGGTCCACCAAAGTCAATTCCCGTATGTGAGAACGGACGCTCCAGAATACTGCGAGAAGTAGGCAGGTCTCCTAAACGTTGCTACATTGTGGTTGCACGATCACGGAAACAAGTAAGACATTTTCGAGAGAAGTGTCAGACTACATTTCATCCATCTATGATCCAAAAACGTTGTCTGATCGTGGCTAGGACCAATTGGTTTCCAGAGTGAAGTAACTTGTCATGATATTCTCGTACAATAAGCTCCGTCAATTGATGTTTCTTCGGGAGCAAGATTGGGTGTTTGGTGTCATAGGTAAGAGTTGAATGAGTCAATCTGCCGCCCACCCTGACCAATCCTTGCTCGTCCAAAAATGGTGCTAACGAAGAGTACGACTCGTTTCGAACTTTGTTGCTTAAATCATGAATGAGCTTCGCAAATACTTTACCTTGGGTTAGCTTCACCCACGTTATTAATGCATCTTCTAAATCCATTGCATTCAACTCACCTTGAACTCGCCCTTGTTTCGCCTTTCATCTTGAGTTTTGTATAAAACGTTTGCAATATGCTGTAACTCGCTGTAATCGTTTGAGAGTTGAGAAACGATCGATCAAGTTTTGATTTATTTGAACTGCGAGTACAGTTGCCTGTTTCTTCTCCTCCAGGTGAGTATCATTTTCAGCGTAGCCCAAAGTTGGCTACTCCTCTTCATTTTCTTGTAGGAATGGTGGTCCTGACCACTAAATGTCACATTGCAACAGCGATGTTGGCAAAGCGCCTTGGGAGGCTAAGTCCGCAGGATTATCCTTTGTTGGTACATGTCTCCAATGCTTGGGTGGCAGTAGTGTTTGAATTTCTGACACCCTGTTTGCAACAAATGTTTTCCACCTATTTGACTGGCTTCTTATTCAAGCCAAGGTGATTGTAGAGTCACCACGCATAAATGTCTGTGTGTTGATTTCCTAAAGTGGCAATCACTCGACTCATTAACCTGGCTGGTAGTACAGCTGCACATAATTCTAGTCTTGGCAGAGAGACCTGTTTTATTGGTGCCACCTTGGTTTTTGCACTGAGCAGATTAGTGACGGCAGTCGGTCCCCCAATCAATCTGATGTAAATCGCAGCTCCGTATGCAATCTGTGAAGCATCGCAAAATCCATGTATTTGAATCATTAGTGCACTGTCGATGATGAATCGAGTAATTCGAATGTTTTGAACTGTGTGGAAGTCGTTGCGAAGTTCCACCCATTCTTGCTGAATGCTAGATAGGATTTCATCATCCCAGCCAACTCCACTTAACCACAGCTTTTGTAGTATGATTTTGGCTTTGATCGTTATGGGTGCTGCCCAGCCCAACAGATCGTATAACTTTGCTGTGTCTGACAATATTGAGCGTTTTGTGCACTGGACATGCAACTCTTGAGCCTTGAACGAAAAGCAATCTCCATTAGTGTCCCAATGTAATCCGAGGGTTTTTATTTCGTCCTTCTGTTGAATGTTGTGCACTGATGTTCCATGAAAATCTAGCGGTATCACTTGATCGTTGTTGGATGCCACTGCCTCAACTCAAAACCACCTCTTTGTAAGAACTGTAGCAATTCTTGGCACAAATTTTGAGCTGCTGAAAGTGTGCTTTCACCTGTGAGTACATTGTCAACGTAAAAATCGTTCAACATTACTCTTACAGCTGTAAGAGAGTTGGCTCCATCTTCGTGGCCGAGCTGTTGTAATGCACGAATGGCCAAAAAGAAACCAGATGCTGTTCCATAGGTTACAGTTTTAAGCCGATACGTTTGGATAGTGTCATTCGATGTGGACCGCCAAACGATTCGCTGTAAATCTTGACAGTCTTGATGAACATTGATCTGACGATACATCTTTTTAATGTCTGCAGAAATTGCGTACTTGTGTGCTCTCCATCGAAGTAAAATGTCAAAGATGTCATCTTGCAGTTTTGCTCCTCCCATGAGTCTGTCGTTTAGAGAAACACCTGTTGACGACTTGGCTGACGCATCGAAAACCACTCTTAATTTGGTTGTTGGACTGTCTTCACGAATGACAGCGTAATGAGGCAAATAATAACAAGGTGATGCATCGCAGTCATTATCGATTTGCACCATGTGTTCTAATTCTTCATACTCTTTCACGAATTGGCTGTACCGAGCTTTCTGTTCCGGCCTTTTTGACAGTCGCCTTTCTAACAGCATGAGACGACTGACAGCCACTTGTTTTGAGTCACCCAAGTCTGATAGTTCGCCATGAATGGGCAATGCGACATTGAATCTTCCTGACGAATCTCGAGTGTAGGTTTTGAGAAAATGGTCCTCACATGCTCTTTCTTCTTGTGTTGTATGTTGTGGAACTTGAACTTCTTCTAATTCCCAAAATTTTTTAAGTTCATTATTGATGTCTGTTGTAACAAAATGGACTCGTTGCGACGATTGAGGTTCAACAGCCATTGTCCCCTTTCCACATATCACCCACCCAAACTGTGTGAGGACGGCCCGAGTGTCTCCCCCTTTCGATCTTCTCATGTCACCTGTCAGTAGGTCATAGTAGTATTCTGCTCCGATGATCATGTCGACTCGAGATGGTATGTTGAATTCAGGATCGGCAAGCTCAAGCTTGGTTTCTATCAACCAGCGTGGGGCTTCAACATACTTGTTGGGTATTAATCCAGTCACTTCTTTTCCGATTAATGCTGTAAGATTCAATGAAAATTTGTTTACTTTAGAATTCTCCTGAAGTTGCACGCTTCCACGAGTGTTTCCAACAATGGTGTCACCAACTCCCTTCAACTGTAGTTTTTAATCTTAGCTTTTGAACGAATGCTTCTGTTATGAACGTTGCTTCCGATCCATTGTCTAATAAGGCTTTGCATTCATGATGATGTCCAAAAATGTCTGCAACCATAACCTTTGCTGTGGTTAATAGAACTTGTTTGTTCCAATTGTATTTGGCGACATGACTCGCTACACTTGAGGTCTCATTCGCTTGCTCCACTTCGGTCTCTCCATGTTCTGGTTGATCTGTCTCGAAATGAAGCAAAGTATTATGCCTACGTTGGCACTTTTTGCATGACGATTTTAGTGGTCGACCGAAACCAAGTTTTTCACTTTCGGCCGAAACCGAAACTACTACCGAAACCAGTTATTTAATTTCGGCCGAAACCGAATTCATTGCCGAAACTGGCAATTCGGTTTCGCTACCGGGCCGAAACCACTACCGAAACCGGAACCAGAACCTAACCTGGACAATATAAGTTTTAATAATTAGACAAAAGCAAGGACAAAATAAAAAAATCATGAGTGTGGTTTTTTGCAGACATAGTCTAGAATGGAAGGCACAGCCCGGTTTACCCATTTCCCGCCCTATGCTGAGCAAATCAACATGCGTCCACCAGCCCCCCCCGCCGGGCCCCGCCAAAAAAAAAATGTTTCAGAATTAAAAAAAAATTGTCAATGTGGAAAGACTTCAAATCTTTCGTTTGCATTTTTTTTTGGTTAAAAGTCTTGTTTTACTTAAATAACCATTAATTCGTGTCGGTGAGGAAAGTCCAGATCACTGGAAAGGGGCTTCATTCAATAAGTATAAAATTTGCTTGAAAGCGTAAACAGAAATAAAAGCATAAATTACGTCTAGTGCAACGAAGCCATAAATATGTTTGAATTTGGATTGGAAAAAAATGTTTTTATTATTGATTAGCGTGGGCATGGCAGATGAAAGCAGGATGAGAGATGGCGCCCCTTGAGCATTCCTAGGATGTAGCCTAGTTAGTCTAGTTAGGAAACTGGCTACTGCTGGGGGTGAAACTTGGTTTCGGCTCCACCGAAACTGCAGTATAGGATTTGGCCAAAACCGAAACCGTAACCGAAACAAGTCAAACCAGTTTCGACCGAAACCGAAACTGAGCTATAACTTCATTGCCGAAACCAGAACCGAAACCGAAACCAACAATTTGCCAGTTTCGGTGCCGAAACCAAAACCGAAACCGAAATTCAGTCGACCTCAAGACGATTTGGACTTGCATTCTCGACTTGCATGTGACCCATGCAAACAGTTGAAACACAGCCGCTTTTCCTTGATTGCGAGAGCTCTGGCTCTAGGGTCAAGTTGCAAAAACTGGCGGCATTGAAAAATGAAATGTGGTTTTCTACAAATAGGGCACTGTGCGGTAGAGGCATTATGCGCAGATACAGTTTGTTTATTGAATTTGCCGTAGCTAGTTTTAGCCTTTGTGTTACTGATCACTGAATTCTCAGGTGCACGACATCGCTTTTCCAAGAATTCTTTTACCTGGTCGAATGTAGGACAGGTTGCTCCACGGATTGATAATTCAATTCCCATTGCTACTGGCACCTTTAATGCTTCCTAGCGCGCAAATGCTTGGAAATTGTGTCGACTAATTTTCTTAGCTCAATGACTGACTCAGATGTTAGTTTTGGTTGATGAAATAATTTTGTCAAATGTGAGTATGTTATCTATCTTTCGTTTTGATACCGATCTTTGAGCAACTTCCACGCTTCACTGTAATTTACGTCGGTTACATCAAATGCTTGGATTACTGTTGCAGCTTCTCCTTGCACAGCATATTTCAAGTAATGCAATTTTTGTGAATCACTGATTTGACTGTTGTTGTGAAGCAATGAGGTGAACAAATCATGGAATGTTGTCCACTCCAAGTAATCCCCAGAAAATTTTGGAAGTTCAATGCGAGGTAATTTTATGTCAGCCTTCATGGGTGTACTGCTTGTTACACTGGTGTTGGCTGTTAACAATGAACTGTTTGTGGCTGCCTCTGATTCCTCCATCATTGTGGGGAGTCCTGTCTTAGTTTTTATGTATTTTTGTTCCACTTCAATATAGTCAGTTTCTTGAGCATCCACTTCTGCATCAGTTCCTTGAATTATGACTCCGTCACTAATTTTGCCATATTCTGCCCAAGCTTCCTTTAACAGTTCGAGTCTAATTGTTAGCTCTTGAATTTGTACTGACGAGGATGTCACTGATTGAAGAAAAGTTGCAACACATGTTATTTTACCTTTGACAAGCATACTACACTGCTTTGACATTGACATTGACATTGACATTGAAAAACACCAGCAGGAAGCTTGTTGCTTTTGATGCTGGGATGCTAATGCTTCCATGTTTACTGGTTTGGATTTTCACACAATAAATTGAATTTCACTTTATCAAAGAAGGAATAAATACGATTTATGAGACGTATTCCTCCCTTTTGTACTGTTTTTTTTTAAGTAATTCACATCAAAGCCAATGTGCAATGGTTTTTGTTGATACGTTGCGGTTGCAAACATGGCTGCTCCCGCCACTTTTGGACTGTTTACACGACACTGACAATCCGGCTCGAAGGACCATTAAATGTTTTGTTTTGTGTGTTCGTTTGTCACGAATTTAACAATGCTGCATTCTTTGTTGCAGATGCATAGTTCATATTTACCCACGTGCTTGTTTTGTAGCATGAAATTGAATGTAAAAAAAATGAGGCTGCTGTAACGCCCGTGAACACTAGTTAACTTTAACTTTAATAAATAAATCCAAGCGCCCAAAGGGCATTACAGGATTACGGCTGCAAAGCATGAAGCATGCAAACAGAACAAAAATAAATTGGTAAAAATACATTCACGGATATAATTTCACAAAGCAGTGTGAAAAACACTGCTGAAAACACTGCTGAAAAATGCAAGCTATGCACGATTTGTTTGAACAAAATAATACCTGACATATGTGCATGCAGGATATAACGGAGAAAAAGAAAACAATAATTAGCCCCACTGATTATCAAACCTCGCCGCGTAGCTCCTCACGCAACCAGACGACCAGTATGAAACACCGTCTGAGGGGGCGTGCTTTGCGCACTTATCATATACATCGAGAATTTGTGTAATCCTAAAACCTCGCTTTTGCTCAAATGTATGATGCAAGTATTTATGAAACAGAAAAGAGACATAAGTTGCTGATCAAGTCAATTTGCGTTAGCCCCACTGGTTACCGAAAACGTTTGCTACCTAGCACTCTACTAATAATGAATTGTGCGTTAATTGACTTGATCAGCAACTTAGGTCACTTTTTTGTTTCATAAATGCTTGCATCATACGTTTTAGGATTAAACAAATTCTCGATGTATATGATAAGCGTGTGAAGCGCGCCCCCTCAGACGGTGTTTCATACTGGCAAAAGATACTGATAGTCTGGTTGCATGGGGAGCTACACGGCGAGGTTTGGTAATCAGTGGGGCTAACTAGTGATGACCGTAGAGGCCCTTGATCGCTACTCACACGAGCTATTACTACTTTATTCTGTTTAGCACAACCCAACCACAATAAAAATTCCACTATTATGAAACAACTGCATAATCCGTGTGTAATGGTAATATATTTGCATAAATTAATATTCATATAAAATATTA